>ML777030.1:694930-722696 GCA_009831015.1 Picea engelmannii | reverse complement strand
ATTAGACATACCTTCAATCATACCTTTACCGTGTAGTGTTCGAAGGCCCTTTTCTCCAATATGCCCCAGTCTTTGATGCCACAACATGGTCTTCTTTTCTGGGATAGTATTGGTCTTGTCTCCTTCATTTTTCTGCTCAAGGAAAACAGAACTGTTACACCCATTAGTATAAGTTCTTCCCAACAACTTGTATAGAGTTCCACAACGAGCTCCCTTCATCAACACCATTGCTCCTCATACCATCTTGCAAGTGTTCTTTTCAAATACAGTTTTCACTCCTGCATCACTCAACCTGCTTACACATATTAGGCTCCTGGCTAGTTTTGGAATGTGTAGGACCCCGAGAAGAGTTCTAATCCTTCCATCGTTTAGCAGCAACTTAACCCTTCCACGTCCCAAGATTTTTGTTGTCGAGTCATCTCCTAGGAATACATCACCACCATCATATTTTTTATATTCATATAACCACTCCCTGTGAGGAGTCATATGGTATGATGCATCTGATTCGATCAACCATACAACATGGTCTGCATGTGTACTTGTAGATTCTAGGTAAACATCACCTCCTTCTTCAGTGGAGGTTTTCACCTCCGTGGAAGAGGTACTATCAGATCCCTTTGGTTTTTCAACCTTCTTAGACTTGCAATCTTTCTTATAATGCCCTGTTTTACCACACTTATAGCATTTCCTCAAGGATTTTCCTGGAGACTTAGATCTACCTGTATATTTAGATCTCCATCCCAAAGGCTTACCAGGGTTCCTGTCTTGGGTATGCCCTCTTACAAATAAAGCATCTGTGTTGTGACCATCCATGCGTTTTTGCCTCATCTCTTCAGACAACAAGGATAAAACTACATCCTCATACTTCAAAGTAGATTGAGTGGTACTACCTATTGCTACAACTAGATTATCCCAAGAGTCTGGCATAGAACATAACAAAGTAATACACTTATCTTCTTCTGCAATCGTAATATTAACAGATCCAAGTTGACTTACCAGAGTATTAAAGGCATTTAGATGTTCTGTCACAGAATCTCCATCTTCAATCCTAAGATGATACAACTTCTTTCGAAGAAACAACTTGTTTACCAGGGACTTTGATTGATACAAATTCCCTAACTTATCCCATAGTTCCTTGGCTATACATTCTCCCGAGACATTCAACAACATCGAATCTTCCAGGCAAAGTTGAATAGTAATCCTTGCTCTTATGTCCAACTTGTCCAAATATTCCTTCGACATACTAGTAACTAGTGTACTAGTAGTTTGTGTACTGGTAGGTTGTGTACCAGTAGCCTGTGTGCTTGTAGATGGTGTACCAGTAGGCTGTGTACCAGGATCCACAATGATCCATTGTTCTTTGTCTACAAGAAGTTCCTCCATCTTGAGCTTCCATAGCTCAAATTTTTTATCGTTGAACTTCTCTATCTCAATTCTAGATGAGCTCGCCATTCCTCTTTCTTTACTTGAATATCTACTACAAAATTTACCACTAAACCTAGGTTTATCACGAACCCAAGATAAACTTGATCTATCAAGACTGATCCAAACCCTCAAAAACAAAGGCGTCCCTCTGAAGCTAAAAACGAGCTCTGATACCACATGTAAGTTTTAAACCTGCAAAGTGAATCAATGCATATAGATTCTTAAGCAATACATAAATTAATCAATGGCTCATACACAGAGTACAGAGAGACTTTATACTGGAAACCCTCAACCGGGAAAACCTTTCTTTTTTTCATTATATCGAATTTCACCATTCGCCATATAATATATACAATGTTTTTAGGTATTCTGTAGATACCAAAATCCTAATCCCTTAATCCGGGATTAATTTACAAATCCGCTAAAAATAGAAAAAACCGCCAAAAAAACAAATTTCGGGTCGCTGCCCCGAACGTTGCACATAACCAAGGGGGGGCATACCTTCCCCCCCCTGGGACCCCCCTAGGAAATCACCTGGCACACACGACAGAGCTCTAGGTGAAGGGATCGTCAGACGCAGTTGTCGTATCTGACGCACCCACACACACACACATGCAAAGAATATAACACATACCCAACAAGAACCTTGGGGAAAACAAGATTGTCTTACATAATGTGCCATATTATGCAAAGATTATAACAGATAATAAGGCATATTTATCAATGACCCATGATGAAGGCACTACAACAGAACAAAATCATATGTGTAAACAATCTTGTGCCTACCTTCACATGTAATATATTTCTTAAAGAAAACAACAAGTTGGTCCCAAGTTTGGGGTAAAGACTCTATTGTTGTTCCACATTCTCTAGGATGCACTTGCTCTCCTTCCTCTAAGAAACTGGTCTTTGCATTAGGAATGGTTTTCATTCATCCAAACCATTTTCTGTCAGTGCTGGGAATCTACGTAATAAAGGATATAACCACCTATGTTACACTAATATCCAAACCTCTAACATGAAAATGGGTTCCTTTTAAATTTCAGGCAAATTCTACGGAAATATCATTGTCAAACCCATCCAACCGCTCAAAATATACTACCAACCTTGCTTCTTCAAATACTATGTATACTTCTAGGTGCCAACACAAGGCGTCGAGGGTTATTGGTTCATGACGGCCTTCAAATCCTCCCATGTTGAACGTTCTTCTGTGTAATCAGGTGTTATAGTATTCTAAAGGATTTTTAGGTTCAAAATTCCCAACACAGACCCAGGAGCTTCAACATCCATGAGCGCACAGGAACAATGGAAGGATATTTGTTTGTGTTTTTGGAAAGGTGGGGGTGATTAGAATTTCATGGGAAACATCAACCTGAAATCCATGTTGATTGAATGTTTATGGAGGTGGTTGGTTAATTTATTCAGGGATGATGGGATACCCCCCAACTTGAACTGGCGGTATTGGTAGTATGTTGGTGATGTGGAACTGGAAGGGTGTGGAACAATCATTATTTCACAGTATCATGTCAAACACATCACATGTCACTGTGACCAGTCATACCTGCAGGCTGTAAAGTTTAAACCACAGACACCTACATGCAAGAACTGAACAACGACCACTGGAAATGAAAATATATTATCTAAGGTGGTGATTACATTCAACTTATCAGTTCCTTCCATTAATAGATACTTTTTACTGATGGCCACAGATGAAAATGGTGGAGTAAATTTTCCAGCTGGATATGATGGAATCAATGGGGACATGGCCCATAGTCTTCTTTGTGTATGTTTCAACACAATGTTTCAGCGTGGTGTTTCAACATAGTGTTTCAAGATGGTGTTTCAACACCAACATATCTGCATTCATTCTTATTAATTTTGCATAGTCTTCTTCGTTCATGCAACGTGTTTATGATTTCATCCAGGTGTTTCAACGCAGTTTTTTAGAACCAACATATTTTCATATATGTACATATATGAGGTTTATAGGTATGACTATGTAATTACCCAAATTAGGACTAATGAAACATCATCCTAGTTTACAAGTTAACTATGAATTAAGTTTTAACATAACACAATGTTGAATGAATAATGAATTGTACCTGCTCTAGAATTGGTGTTCTCATAGGAAATGTAAACAATCGGGATTAATTAATACAAGATAATGAGATGAAAAATGCATGTAAATGATAATGAAAAAGGGGCAATTTTAATAGCCAACAATGTATCACTGAGTCACTTGAGTATATTAACATAGTCTTGTTCGTGTGTGTTTTAGCACGTTGTTTTAGCATGGTGTTTAAGCACCTACATATCTACATTCATTGCACATTATTATTAATTTTTCATAGTCTTCTTCATGCGTGCAGCGTGTTTCAACCAGGCGTTTCAACACAGTGTGCCGGTATCAACATATTTTCATTCATTCTTATTAATTCTACATAGTATTCTTCATGTGTGGAGTTTGTTTCATCTTGAGACAAGTGTTTCAACACTAGCATATTTGCATATATGTACATCTCTATGGTTTACACGTATGACTATGTAATTACCCAAATTAGGACTAAGGAAACCCCATCCTTGTTTAGAAGTAAAGTATGAATTAAGCTTTAACATAACACAATATTGAATGAATAATGAATTGTACATGCTCTAGGATTGATGTTATCATAGGAAATGTAAACAATAGGGATGAATTAATACAAGAGAATGAGATGAAAATGGTATGAAAATGACAAGGAAAAAGGGGAAATTTTAGTACCCAACAATGTCTCACTTGAGTATATTAACATAGTCTTCTTCATGTGTGTTTCAACATGGTGTTTCAGCATGGTGTTTTAGCACCAACATATATGCATTCATTAAACATTCTTATTAATTCTGGATAGTGTTCTTCATGCGTGCAACGTGTTTCAACATGATGTTTCAGCATGGGGTTTTAGCACGGTGTTTCAACACCATATTTTGTTAGAATGCTCCCAAGATTGAACATTGATTCAAATTTATTTAAATTAATAGACTTTTAAAATATTCACCAAGACTTTTAAAAGGTTTTATAATTATGTGAAAATTAGCCACAATTTCATAGGATTTTATAATTCTGCGAAAGATTCGCCCAAATCTTACAATATTATATAATTTGTTAAAATATTCGCCAAAAAATTATATATTCATATTATGTTATTGATAAAATAGCCTTCACACTCTCCCATGTGTCTTGGAGATTTTCCCATTTATTATACATATAAATTTAGGGGGGGTTCTTAAAATTCTCCCTGGTGAATAATACTGGTGAGGGTAAAAATAAAAAGAGGAAGGTGAAGTTTCCATGTAATATTTGCACAGATGATAAATTGACTTACCGATTCCCTTGACTTGAGGAAGTCCAAAATCTATTGGCACAACAACAAATTGTTGTGCTAACCAACCCTTTCCCACAAGGGAAAAATATGGCTCAATATTCCTCATCCATGAATGTGCCTGGGGGAAATCATGGAGCCCCCACGCCTAATTATAATAATGGAGTTTTGAATGTATACATGATGATATCATATTCTCATCTGGATATTAGGCCTCACAATTACAGAATGTCAGAATCTTCTCACAGGGGAAAGAAGCTTCCAACCCACTGCCTCCTCTTCAAATTGAGAATATTGTGGGAGAAACTATGACTCCTATTCCTAAGGGTGCATTTAATAAGGATTATCACAATCCAAAGACAAGGTATTATCAGAACTAATCCATCATGGAGGATCTGACACAAACTCCTTATGCAATGTTTGCTTTGGAAGTTCTCCAAATTTTCCCCTCACAGAGGAAAGCATTGTTGTCTTCCTTGGGAGTTTCCAAGACTAGTATATCGAGGATGATTATTTTTTACCCTACAGATTATAAACCTTGTCAGCCTCACCATATCACTTTTCAAATAGTAGTGTTTTATGTCATGAAATACTTGACACGAAACATTTTTCACACGGTGGTAGATGAGGGTTCCTTGACTTGCGTGATGTCATTTTCATGTTGGAAGGCCATTGGCCAACTTGAGTTTTCTTCATCACCAACATTGCTAACTGTGTTTCATGACCTATGTTTTAGACCACATGGAATAATCCCCTTCCCCATGCAGTTGGAGGGAAAACCCATGTGTGTCGAGGTAGAAGTAGTCAAAGCACCTCTCGACTACAATATTTTGTTAGGGTTGAGTTGGACATACACTATGACAACAATTGTATCCATCATTTTTCAGATCTTATGTTTTCCTTATGAAATCTAGATCATAACCATTGATCAATTATCCTTCTCTCATCCTGACCCTTCATCGGGCACATCCAGGGTCCTGATAATTGATAACCCACAGCCAGGTACCTTCAATTTAAGTGTCGAATTGTTTCCATATCTAATGGGGAATTTTGATTATCCACCAACTTCGAATGATGTTAGGTTTATTTTAGTTGTCCCTAATCAGCTAAAGGTTGTGATATTTCAAATAACATCTTTTTGAGCAATTTATTTTAAGGACCCATGGAATTTACCTTCCCAATCAGCTTCAATGGAAGGGGTGGGGCATCCTAGAATGTTTATTCCCCTATTTGTTGTTGAGGTTGTGTTATCACTAGGAATCACCTTCAGATTGCATGGAAGTCAATCCCATTACCCATCAGGTTATATGTGAATGTAAGAGTGTTTTAAAGGGTCAAATGGAAAAATACTCAAAAACGTTCCAACTCAGAAAACAGGGCTAGCATGCACCAACAATCAAGGTCTTGGATAACCTTAATCAGTAATTGGGAGTAAGTATGAATAGAGGGAAGACTTGAATGAGAGGAATGTAGGGGAGTTTGTAAACATTAGGTCTACAAAAAGCCTAAGGAAGAAAGTTTCTTAACACAAGATCTTCTTGAACTCAGAAACTAAGGAAGCTAAATAAACATGATGATAATATAATCATCAAACATCCACCATAACATCACCACAATCTTTCATGTGATTCATTCAAAGCATGAATATTTATCATCAGAAGAAAATAAGATGAAAGAGAAGCTGATTTCTATTAGCCAAAATGTCTTAAGTCCAGTACATAGCTAGATCACAGTCACTTCATCAAAATATTATAGTCTAAGGGAGCCTTGCTCAACCATATGAACCTACTAAAGAAATTGATCGATCTATTTATAATAGAAGGGAGGCAATAGCTAGAGGTACAAGCCAACCACCTTCCATTGAAAATCTCTAAGAATTTACTTCATCTAACAAATTGGTTAACAACCTATGTTATAAAATAGGAAAATGTTGGTTACTAATCCATCCACTATTCAAACTGACTTGATTCTGTTTTTCTGTGTAGCTCCTTGTTTTCCATGTGTCTTTAATGAGCATGTGATTGTCCTCATGATGCTAGCTGTTGTTTCTACAATCTTCTCCATCATCAGCTATCCAAAAAGTTGTTATCTTGGCCCTCCTGAATCCCTAGTGTCTGTTGGTAGCTTCTTTAGGTAGTAGACTGAGTAGCGTACTTCACAACTGGACAAGTATAAAAGGTAGTGCATTTAGGTAGCTCCATTGTGCTATGTATGTGTGCAAAATTTGTTCTCTTTCAGATATTGGGTAGCGAATTTACGTAGTGCCATTGTGTTGCATATGTGTGCAAACTTTGGTCTCTACCAGATATTGGGTAGCGAATTTACATAGTGCCACTATGCGTCTGTGTGCAAAGTTTAGGTAGAGCTGCGAAGAACACAACACCTCCAATATTGAACATGTGCAAAGAAATTAGTGACATTGCATAGTGTCAAACCCATTATCTTTAGGTGACTTGGCAGCATTATAGGTAGCATACATAGTGTAATACTGAAATAGACTATTCCATAGTGCCAAGGTGCTACAGAATGTGTGTATTTTACTACTGAGATAGTTAGCACTTCAAAAAAATCCCAAAACTCTGAGAATTAGCGCTTAAAATTTTGTATAGGTGGTAGAGATAATAATTGAATATCAGTTAACCTTCACAAAAAGGAACCATCCTAAAAAATGGGGATCACCTTTCACCAACTATTTTGTTACCCTAACACTTAACCTCACACTCTTTTTGGTAGAAGGAGGATCTTCATTTGGCACAATAGACTTCTTCTTCTTACCAATGACAAGATTTTTCAGTGGGGTTGTGCCCTCATTGACTGTTCGTGTCTCTTTCTCAATGGTATATTCAACCAATACCTGCAAGTTTCTTTGAGCTACTTCATCTTGAAAATGTTGCAACTCTGCCTTGAGTTTCCTATTCTGAGATTGAAAACCTCTATTCTTCCTATAAAGGTTTTGGAGTTTCCTATGAAGGGGTTGGGCCATTCTTGCTACAAACCTTGCCAGGTCAAGGGTATGGTTGTATCCATCCATGAGCTCTTTCATTTTCACCCTGTCATACATGGTCTTTGTTTTCAACTGAGCCACCTCTTTTCTTGCATCCCTAAGTTGCCTGATTAATCTTTTGAATGTATGACTATCAGGAGGAGAAGTGACATGCACAATCTCAACAAGATTTTTCTTGGTCTCCTCTTCCACCTACATAGTAATTTCCTTGTCTACTTCATCAGGATTCTTGGGGGCTTTGATTTTATCTTTCTTATTTTGCATAGGTGTTTCCTCTTGTCTTTCCACAGGATTTCCAATGCCTTTACACTTCTTCTTTTGTACAGGAATTTCTGGTAGAGACTGTTCTTCAACAACTTCCCTAGGAATTGATGATCTTTTGAAAGGTATTCTTCCCTTGGTATTGAATGCTAAAGGAGAAGAGGGGAAGTGTATCTTCTTCCCTTTCTTGGATGTAATTTTTGTAGAAGAAGGAACCTCTTCTAACCCTCGTGGAGGAGGTGGTGAAAAATATCTTTGTGGGGAAGTACAAGCTTCCTCCTCAGCTCCTGTGACCTGCTTTATGACTTATGGAACTTGAATAGGGACTCTACCCTTTCTCTTCCTATTGGTCCCTTATTTAACAACACTGGTGGGTGATAAAGGACTTGCATTCTGTGATTGAGGAGTAGATTCTAGATTCAACTTGAAGTGAGAAGCAACAACAAAATTCTCCCATGAAATCTCTTTCTTACACAATTCCTCAAAGACTAGCATTCTCATCAATCCACAGTGGAAAAGGCTAGTATCCACATCCTTAGACTTGGATTGAATGTCGTCTGACATATTACCTATGATCCTTAACAAATAAGAGGGAATATTCATTTCAAATTTACCAGTAAAATGCAGCAACAAACTTATATGGTACTGGTACAATGTGTTAAATCTTCCTTCACATGTAAAATATGTCTAGATGATTTTCAATATCATGTCAAACTATTCAGTCAATTGATTCCTTGGCACACCTTTAGATAAATCACTGGCTTGATGTTCAGGTTTAAGGAGATCTTTGGCATAGGCTGAACTCAAATCCATGGCTTTGAACCACTTTTCACCTATAATAGGGATTCCTGTTGCAGCTGAGATAGAGGCTTCAATCACCTCAAATTCCAAATCCCCAACCTTGGTTTTCCTGACATCAAAATGTAATGCAAACTGTCTTGTCACCTCTGGATGGCCTCTTTGCATATTCTGGCAGAAAGAGAGAAATCCCACTCTTTGAAAGACCTCTCTTCCCATGGGATCTGTATCAAAAAGATGCATATCCACAGGTTCTGTCCTAACCACCTTGCCCTCTTTGTGTGTCTTCTTCAATTGAGGAGTCTCCACAACTTAGAATGATATCTTCTTAAGGATTATGGGGTATTAATAACTAGGAAGACTTAAAATCGGGCTTCAAATGTACAAGGCTGACCTTTTAAAGCATACTGGTGCCAGTAAGCCAAGTTTTGACTATGGGAATCCTACCCTTAGATTCGTACAGGTATTGAGAGTTTGGACAATGATGGGGTAATCTACAATTGGCCCTTTGTAGCTGGGTAAAAACACTTAACTAAAAAATGAAAGGAAGTAGGGGAGACATAGAGGGGTTAAGAAGCGCCTCTAGGTAGCATGACACGTATGCAGAGGATAGATTGTTTATATGATTGAAACCTCATTATCTATGGTGAGCAGATGTAATCAGACTTTGATACAAGAAAATGAAGTTCACATGTTTGAAAAGGGAGGAGACAAGGATATGATGTGAAGATGATTCCCTTACAACTGTGCAAGCCTGATAAACCAAACTCTCAACGCTAATTCTTTGTGAAACCTAATGTTCAAAGGAGGCAATATGGGATACCTATGGATTAGACACCTGTTTGAATATTCAGTGAAATCTCAGGATGAATTCGAGAACATTTTTTCCCTTGAATCTACCTCAACATTAGATTTCGTCGCACCGTTGTCGCCTGGTCAGAACTATGAGTTTGAGCAGTGCACCATTCTTGAATTTTCAAATAATAAATTGTTATTAGGGATCGTAAATACGAGACCTTGGAGGTATATTTAACCAACTCCTGGCACTGAAAATAAGGAACATGACATCAGTAGTGGTAATCATAACTCGTGGTGGAAATCATGATGAACAAGAAAAGCGCTACCGAACTGCCTGATGAGTGGGCATCGCTCCAATTTAAAAAAATTATTGGACAGGTAATCAAGGAAATAAAGGCATGCCCATGAGGTCAGGAGTGAGGAGAATGGTGTGTCACATTGGTCTAGTCATGGGAGGGGAGGGATCTATCCTAGTGACAAATCATGAAGGGGTCCAAAATTTAAGCCATGAACTAAAAAGATTTTAAGTCCAAAAATCAATTTGAGGATCAAACTAGAGCTATGACTCAAAGATTTATTCATCTAAGGGGTCCTACCAAATATAAACTTTAAATCGATGAAACTTAAAAAATTTGAAATCTAAGGCTTAAAGAAAAGGATAAAAAGAAACTAAAAACCCAAGGCAATTTAGTTGATAACATTGGCTCCACGGGGCGATGCCATGCCCCCTGTGGGCTTCCAAGAATGAGTACATTTAGTGACCTATCCTAGGGATATGGGGTCAATTATTGAAACACAAATAAAAATAAAATGATATTTACAATTACATGAAGAGCCACTCAAGGCTCAAACAAAGTACTTTTTCAGGAAATGCCCATTGACAGGGCCACCAAAAACCTCTTCATTCTCCATATTCTGCAACTTGAAAGTGTTATTAGAGAATAACTCAGAGATTTTGAAAGGACCAATCCATAAAGATTCAAATTTACCATGCTTGCCTTTATCTTGCTTCGGTGCATCCCACTTGAGCACAAAATTGCCCAATTGAAAATCCTCTTCGTTCACTTTCTTGTCGAAACCCTGATTGATCTTCAGTTGATGATCATATGCTTTTTCTACAAGCTTCTCCCAAGTTTTATGCACTTCAACCAGCTGTTGAATCCTTCTGATCATATGATCAAGCTCCCCTTGGAAATCTCGAAAATTTTTGCCACAGGTAAGGCAAGCTAAGAAGGAAAACTTGCTTCAAATCCATACACTCGCTGGAAAGGGGAAAGCTCTAGGGACATTTTTACGGTCACTTTGTCAGCCCATAGAGAAAATTTGAGTTTTGAGTCCCATGCCTTTTTGTTATCCTCTAACAACTTTTTAATGATATATATAATGCTTTTGTTTGAGGATTTTGCAAGCTCATTTCCCTGAGGGTAGTAAGGGGTAGAATGAATCAAAGTGATCCCAAACTGTTCACAAAAATGAATCAATGGTTCAACCTTGAAGAATGTAGAATTATCAGTGACGATTCTGTCAGGACACCCAAACCTTGCCATAATGTCTTCAAGGAAACCAATGATCACTTTATGGGAAGCATTCCTCATAGGAATAACTTAAATCCATTTAGTAAAGTAATCTGTAACAGTCAATATCCATCTATGTTGACCACTGGAAGCGGGATGAATTTCCCCAATAAAATCTAGGCCCCACTGCTGGAAAGGTCCTGAAGCTGCCACGGGTTTTAATGGAAAGTACTTAAGCTGCTACTTTCTAGAGAACTTTTGACATTTAGCACATGATCTGATCTTAGCACAAACATCAGTGAACAAACTAGGCCAGAAGTATCTATCCCTAAGGATCTTGTATGGCATGGTTCTCCTATAATGATACCCCCCACATAAACTATCATGAAAATCAAACATAATCTTTTGGGATTCTTGGGGGTCTAGGCATCTCAAAAGCACTCCTAGTGGATCCTTCCAATACAAAACTTGGTAAACAAGGAAATATTTTATTGATTTGAGTTTTAAGGCTCTTACCTTGCTTCTTTCCATACTATTTGGAGGTTGTAAATTCTGCAGGAAAAATATAATGTCCTTGTACCGGCTGTAATTTGCCAATACAGAGATGATTTGAGAACCTTTGTCAGTTAATTCATCTTGCTGATTTTCCGAACATGAGTGGATGAAATTCACCCCCAATGCTGAGAAATTTGATTCAGCTAAGAGCTTAGCTAAACCCTGGCCTTCAACCAATTTGGCAGGCTTAATTTCCAAATCAAATTCAAGTAATTTAGCAATCCACTTTCTCCTTTTTCCATCTATATCAGGTTGAATAATAATTTCTTTTACAACAGCTGATGGGACATAAGCAATAAATCTTGAATGCAGGACATAAAATATGAAGGACTTAAGATATTTAACCAATGCATAGGCTTGTTTATCCATGATGTCATATTTTAATTTAGCATCTCTCAATACCCTATTGAAAAAGGAAGTGGGTTTCTCTAACCCTTCAACATTCTTCTGCAGTAGGACTGTTGCTACTGTATCAAAAGAGGAAAAAGAAAAAACAAGAAATTCCTTGGAGTAGTCTGGGCTGACAAGAACCAGGGCTTCAGTCAAGGATTTCTTTATTTGATCAAAAGAATCACGGGACTCAACAATCCATTTGATTTCACTACCCTTCCTCATCATGGTTGTGGTATACTTAACTAAATCAACAAAATTTGACACAAATCTTCTCAAAAAAATATTTTTTCCTAGAAAAGATTGAACCTCTTTTTTGGATCTAGGAAGTGACATTGTTTGTATAGCTTCAAGCCTAGTGGAATCAATCCTTACCCCTTCATCTGACACTATATGGCCCAATAATTTTCCTTCTTTCATGGCAAACAATGATTTTTTCGGATTCAAAGAGAGGCCAAATTTTCTACATTTAAAGAAAACCTTTCTTAAGTGATCATAATGTTCTTTATCAGAATGAGATATCAGAATGAGAGTACACTGTTATGTCATCTAAATAGATAACAACAAACTTATCTTTCTCTCCGATAAATTCTATGTCCATAGCTCACTGAAAAGTTTCCCCTGTGTTCATCAAACCAAAGGGCATCTTGGCATACATAAATGTACCCCAAGGAGTGGTAAAAGCCATCTTCTCTCCATCTTCTGGAAAAATAGAGACCTGATTGTACCCGGAAAAACCATCAACCATGGACATCTTGGCTGCTAATGTCACCTTCTGTAATATGTGTTCTATCTTGGGCAAAGGGTAATTATCCTTTTTTGGGCCTCTGTTTAGATTTCAAAAATCAACAAAAAGTCTGATTTATCCATTATTTTTTCTTACTGGGACCAAATTGGCCACCAATTAAGAATACCTCAAAGGAATCATATTTTTTGCATCTAAAATATATTTTACCTCTTTCTCCATGACAGGCATCAACATAGGATTGATTTTCCTCAACTTTTACCTGAAGGGTTTGGTGTCTTCTTTTAATCGGATCATGTGCTCTATAATGCTTTTTTCATAAGTTCTAAGATCTTCATAAGTCCAAGCGAATGCATCAGAAAAATCCTTCAACAACTTAGTATATTCTTCCCTCTTCTCTTCTGACAAGCTGCTTGACAATTTGACATATTTCAAATTCTTTTCAGTGCCCAAATTGCACTCAGTTATATCAGCATCATCGTTGGATACCTTCCCTTTCACTGCCACATCATTCCCATCAAATAATCTTTCCAAAGGAACTAGTCCTTTTGGAATATGATTCTTAGGTAGCTGCACAATATGATGATTAACAATTTTATTGAGGAAAACAACAGCATGAGAAGTAATTTTTGAATCATGATCCTTATCAATGTGTAATGCATAAAACTCATCAACAGTCTCAAGGAAATTTTTAAGTTCTAAATCATCTTTGAACACCTTCCAATATTTCACATTGTCTGGTATAGAAGGCATGTACTTGACTTCTACATCATAATTGATTTTAGGTGGTATTGGAATTCTGAAGTTGCTTTTTGATATAGCCAAAGAAGCAGACATGGTATTCTCTTCTCTAGGAATAAATGATGTGTTAAAAGCAAAGAAAAAGCTGTCCACCAAGTCCCATACTTCATTTCAGTAAGATCTAAGCCTAGGGTGCTTTGTTTGATAAAGATTTTTAATCTGATGGTCTATTAATTCAGCATCCCCAAATACTGATATCTCTAGTATTCCCATGTATTTAGAAACCCTCAGTCCTAAGACAAGAGATTCATATTCTGCCACATTATTAGTAGTTATGAATTCTAGTTTATCTGACAAAGATATAGTTTCTTGAGTTGGTGAAACAAAGACCACCCCAACACCAACACCTTCCTTAGAAGAGGATCCATCAAAGAAAATCTTCTAGACGGAAGGGGTTAGAAGAGGCTCCTCATAAAATTTAACGAACTATTTTCTGATTTCTAGAGGGTCTTCAGGAGCATCAGTGAGATGCAAAATGCTAGATCCCATATTTGTATCAAAAGCAAAAACATGGTGATTTGTGGGTTTTGATTCATCACTAATGATGTAAGCCAATTGAGCTTCCATGTAAAGTCTTCTATTCTCTCCCCCAAAAACAGGAATAGTATCATAAGAGAGATCCATCTGCAAGGTTCCCCCAAGTGTTTTTATCCAGGATCTTGACAAGAGCATGCTAAAATTGGGGGGAACATCAACAACTATGATATCCATAAGTATGCTTTTCATGGGAAACTAAAATAAAGTCACCAGCATATCCTTAATGACTCCAAGACACTTCAATTTTCTGGAGTCAAAAGAATATAAGTCATGGTAAGTCTTTGTGATTTCTAACCCAAGTTCATCCATAATAGATTTTGGCATAAGATTGTGGGATTCCCCTTAATCCATGAGACAATTGCGCAACACCTTATCATGTATGTTCAATGAGGTATAGAAAGGTGGGGATGAATCATCTCTGTATTCTATCAAGGACCTAAAATCACTGTTGGTTTTTCATCTTCCATATTTATTGAATCAGTGGCATTTGAAGAAGATTCAGGCTGTAGCATTTTGAATAGATGTTTTTTTAAAATTCTTCATTTTTTATCAATTCCAAAAAAGGTACAAGGATCTTTATTTTCTGGATCTCATTCTCAAAACTGAAGGAATAAGAAGGTTTCAAGATCTCTTTGGTTTCAGGAGAAGGATTTCTAATCAGAACTTGTGGGCTTTGAGAGTCTTTTTCCTTACTACTCACTGTCACAACCTTGGAAGAATCTTCTCTTTGAGCGGGTTGATTAGGGGCATCAATTTTTTCTTCATTCTTCTTAGATCTCACATTATATCTACTATCATTTTCTTTTTCTTTCTCTCCCTTACTTAATTAATTTCTTTGAATATCCATTAAAGATTGCTCATAGGAGGATTGAGTCAAGTGTGGGGATGGGGATGTGTCACCTAAGCAGTGAATCTCAGGATCAAATTATACCTCCTCTTCTTCTTCATCAACAACCAAATTATTTTGCAAAGGATCTTGTACCCTCTGATCATCTCTCTCTCTGTTTCTGGGATCTCTGGGAAAGATTTGGGGAGCATTATTTTGTCTCCCAAAGTTACCTTTGTTATCAATGTTTTGAGCATTTCTATATGTCTATTTCCCTTTTATTTTAACTTCTCAATATCAGTAGAAAGGGATTTTACTAATTTTTTCACCTCATCTACTTGACAATGGACAACAAAGGAATCAGAAGTTGAAGCTTTGGCTCTGTTTTTTATCCCATCCCTATCAGATATCTCCCTGACCTTATCTGATTCCACTATATCAAATTCTACCTCTAAGGCAACATCTTGCATATTAACTAAGGAAGGTAATCTTCTTTCTCTCAATAGGAGGCATAATTCGGGGACAAATGCACTGGCATAAGTGATATTTACAGAGGTTTCAGTGGGTTTTATCTCATCAGGGATCTTGTTGTACATTTTGTTAAATATTTTAGAAAAGTCAGAGACAAACTCTCCTTCTTTCCTTTTTAGGATCTGAATTCGGTGATGTAGTACAAAAAATCCTTTTTGTCCCCCCAATACCTTAATAAGACTTCATCCAATGCTTCAATACCAGTAATGGATCCAGGGGCCAGACCCCTAAACCACTTCCTAGCCTCACCAAAAAGGCTTTGGACGAAAACCCTCATCCACACATCCTCATTTTCAATATTTTGGTTATCTGCATAGCTGTAGAAAGAAACAACATGTTCCTTAGCTGTTATATCTTCTTCTCCCATGAACTTGGGCATGTATTTCAAATAATCTCTAGGAGGGAGAGAATTCACTGGATGAGGTAAGATTAGAGGAGCGTATCTTGCATCTACTATGGCATCCATCATATTTGCAGAGGGTTAACAACTGCCATTTGATTTTGAACTCTTGTTGAACAAGAAGGAGAAGGAGACTTGATTGTCTGCAGATTAGGAGACGAACGAAAGTATGAAGGGGGAGTTTCAGTTTTCACAGCAGAGGGATGAGTCTTGGAAGAAGATGGTAAAGTCTGTGAAGGGGACAAAGTTTCCACTTCTTTGGCAACACAAGTTTTAATAGAATGAGGTGTAGAAAAACCTAAAGTAGGGAAATCTTCAAAATTATCAAGAATGAAACACTTTTCAAAGTTAGGGGAAGAGAATATGTCAATGTTTTCTTCTTTCAATTCAGTTTCAAAGGAAGAGTATTCAATAGGAAACTCATCAAAATCAAGCTTCTTAGATACTTCAACGGAAGGTAAAGAAAACTTACTTGATAAAACAATTGGAGTATCAAGAGTGGAATCAGGCAACTAACCAGAAGCACTTGTAGCAGCAGCAGAAAAACTTTTTAGAGAAGATTTTCCCTTCTTGATTATTTTCTCTAGGTTAGCCTTAGATGGAACCAAGGTTGATGTGGATTTGATCTCGTATGTCTGCCTTTAAGTGCCAGAGGTAAAAAAATGGAGTCGCTAGGTTCAAGCTGCAATCTTCAAGATACCGAGTTCTAATGAAACTTTAGGACTAGTATGTTGTTTCGTTTAATCCAAGGGAAAAGTCTTCAAATCGTTCCCCGACAATGGCGCCAAGAATGTTAGAACTAGGAATCACCTTTAGATTTCATGGAAGGCAATCCTAGTACCCATAAGGTTATATGTGAATGTAAGAGTGTTTTAAAGGGTCAAATGCAAAAAGACTCAAAATGATAATGTCCCAACTCAGAAAATAGGGCTATCATGCACCAACAATCAAGGTCTTAGCTAAATTCAATCACTAATTGGGAATAAGTATGAATAGAGGGAAGACTTGAATGAGAGGAATGTAGGGATTGTTGTAAACATCAAGTCTACAAAAATCCTAAGGAAGAAATTTTCTTAACACAAGATCTTCTTGAACTCACAAACTAAAGAAGCTAAATAAACATCATGATAATATAATGATTGAACATCCACCATAACATCACCACAATCATTCATGTGAATCATTCAAAGCATGAACATTTATCATCATAAGAAAATAATTTGAAAGAGAAGTTGATTTATATTATCCAAAATGTCTTAAGTCCAGTACATAGCTAGATCACAGTCACTTCATCAAAATATTATAGTCTAAGGGAGCCTTGCTCAACCATTTGAACCTACTGAAGCATTTGATCTATCTATTTATAAAAAAAGGGAGGCAACATCGGGAGGTATGAGCTAGCCTCCTTTTCTTGAAAATATATAAGAATTTACTTCATCTAACAACTTGGTTAACAACCTATGCTATAAAATAGGAAAATGTTGGTGACTAATCCAACCAATCTTCAAAATGACTTGATTCCCTTTTTCTGTGCAGCTCCTTGTTTGCCATGTGTCTTTCAGGAGCATGTAATTGTCCTCATGATGCTAACTATTGTTTCTACAATCTTCTCCATCATCATCTATCCAAAAAATTGTTAGCTTGGCCCTCCTGAATCCCTGGTGTCTGTTGGTAGCTTCTTTAGGTACCAGTATGAGTAGCGTACTTCACAACTAGACAAGTAGAAAAGGTAGCACATTTAGGTAGTGCCACTGTGTTGCGTATGTGTGAAAACTTTGTTCTCTTCCAGATATTGGGTAGCGAATTTATGTAGAACCACTGTGCTACGTATGTGTGCAAAATTTGTTCTCTGCCAGATATTGGGTAGCAAATTTACGTAGCGCCACTGCGCGTCTGTGTGCAAAGTTTAGGTAGTGTTGTCAAGAATGCAACAACTCCAATATTGAACATGTACAAAGAAAGTAGTGACCTTGTATAGTGTCAAAACCATTATCTTTAGGTGACTTGGCAGTACTATAGGTAGCATACATAGTGTAATACCAAAATAGACTATTTTGTAGCACCAATGCGCTACAAAATGTCTGTATTTTACTGCTGAGATAGTTAGCACTTCACAAAAAGCATAAAAATCTGAGAATCAATGCTTAAAATCCTATATAAGTGGCAGAGATAATATTTGAATATTAGTTAACCCTCACAAAAGTGAGCCATCCTAAAAAATGGGGCTCACCTTTCACCAACTATTTTGTTACCCTGACACTTAACCTCACACTCTTTCTGGTAGAAGGAAGATCTTTATTTGGCACAACAGACTTCTTCTTCTTAGCAATGACATGATTTTTTAGTGGGGTTGTTCTCTCCTTGAATGTTGTTGTCTCTTTCTCAATGGCATCTTCAACCAATACCTTCAAGTTTCTTTGAGATACTTTATCTTGAAAATACTGAACTATGCCTTGAGTTTCCTGTTCTGAGATTGAAAACCTCTATTCTGTCTATAAAGGTTTTGGAGTTGCCTTTGAAGGGGCTGGGCCTTTCTTGATGCAAACCTTGCAAAGTCAAGAGTATGGTTGTATCCATCCATGATCTCTTTCATTTTCACCCTATCAGACATGGCCTTTGTTTTCAATTGAGCCACCTCATTTCTTGCATCCCTAAGCTGCCTGATTAATCTTTTGAATGTCTGACTGTCAGGAGGAGAAGTGACATGCATAGTCTCAATGGGATTTTTCTCTATCTCCTCTTACACCTGCATAGGAATTTCCTTGTATACTTCATCAGCCTTGTTGGGGGCTTTGCTTTTATCTTTATTCTTTTTCACAGGGGTTTCCTCTTTTCTTTTCACAGGCTTTCCAATGCCTTTACCCTTCTTCTTTTGTATATGGATTTCTGGTAGAGACTATTCTTCAACAACTTCCCTAGGAATTGATGATCTTATGAAAGGTATTCTTCCCTTGGTATTCACTGTTGGAGAAGAGGGGAAGTGTATCTTCTTCCCTTTGTTGGATGTAGCTTTGGTAGAATAAGGAACCTCTTCTAACCCTGGTGGAGGAGGTGGTGAAAAACATCTTTGTGGGGAAGGACAAGCTTCCTCCTCAGCTCCTGTGACCTGCTTGCTGACCTCTGGAACTTGAACGAGGGCTCTGCCCTTTCTCATCCTACTCGTCCCTGATTTAACAACACTGGTGGGTAATAAAGGAATTGCATTCTGTGATTGAGGATTATATGATAGATGCAACATGAACTAAAAAGCAACAAAAAAATGTTCCCACGAAATCTCTTTCTTACCCAATTCCCCAAAGACTAGCATTCTGATTAATCTAGAGTGTAAAAGGCTAGTATCCACATCCTTAGACTTGGATTGAATCTTGTCTAACATCTTACGTATGCTCCTTAGAAAATCATAGGGAATATTCATTTCAACTTTACCAGTAAAATGCAACAACAACCTTATATGGTACTGGTACAATGGGTTAAATCTCCCTTCACATGTAAAATATCTCTAGATGATCTTCAATATCCTATCAAATTGTTCAATTAATTGATTCCATGGCACACCTTTAGATAAATCACTGGATTGATGTTCAAGTTTAAGGAGATATTTGGCATAGGCTGAACTCAAATCCATGACTTTGAACCACTTTTCACCTGTAATAGGGATTCCTGTTGCAACTGAGATAGAGGCTTCAGTCACCTCAAATTCCAAATCCCCAACGTTGGTTTTTCTTCCATCAAAATGTAATGCAAACTATCTTGTCACCTATGGATGGCCTCTTTTCATATTCTGGTAGAAAGAGAGGCATCCCACTCTTTGAAAGACCTCTCTTTCCATGGGATCTATATCAAAAAGATGCATATCTACAGGTTTTTTCCTAACCACCTTGCCCTCTTTGTGTGTCTTCTTAAATTGAGGAGTCTCCACAGCTTATAATGAGATCTTCTTAAGGATTATGGGGTAGTAATAACCAGGAAGACTTAGAGGGGAGACATAGAGGGGTTAAGTAGCACCTCTGGGTAGCGCGACGCGTATGCAGAGGATAGATTGTTTATATGTTTGCAACCTCAGAATCTATGGAGAGCATATGTAATCATACTTTGATACAAGAAAATGAAGTTCATAGGTTTGAAACGGGAGGAGACAAGGATATGATGCGAAGATGATTCCCTTACAACTATGAAATCCTGATAAATCAAACTCTGGGAACTAATTCTTTGTGAAAACTAATGTGCAGACGATGAAACACGTGATACCTGTGGAGTAGACACCTATTTGAAGCTTCAACAAAATCTCAGGATGAATTTGTGAACATTTCAACCCTCAAATCTACCTCAACATCATATTTGGTCGCACCGCTGTCGCCTGGTCAGAACTATGAGTTTGAGAAGCATAGCATTCTTGAATTTTCAAATCATAAACCATTATCAGGGCTCGTAAATAATAGATCTTGGAAGTATATTTAACCGACTCCTGGCACTGAAAATAAGGAACATGACATCAATCGTGGTAATCATAATTCATGGTGGAGATCATGATGAACGGGAAAGGTGGTACGAAACCACCTAATGAGTGGGCATCACTCCAATTTAAAAAATTATTGGATAGGTAATCAAGGACAACAAGACATGTGTATGTGGTCATGAGTGAGGAGAATGGTGTGTCAGATTGGTCTAGTCATGGGAGTGGAGGGATCGATCCTAGTGAGAAATCATGAAGGGGTCCAAAATTTAAGTCATGAACTAAAAAGGTTTTAATTCCAAAAATCAATTTGAGGATCAAACTAGAGCTATGACTCAAAAAATTATTCATCCAAGGGGTCCTACCAAACATAAACTTTAAAGGGATGAAACTTAAAAAATTTAAAATCTAAGGCTTAAAAAAAAGGATAAAAACAAACTAAAAACCCTAGGCAATTTAGTGTCATAATAGGTTACATACAACATTGTCTAGCAAGCCTCAATCTACCCTGATCTAGCTCCCCCAAAAGAGATAGATCTTGTTCTCGAGCCTATTTTGGATTAAGACTCTCTTGCCACTCACGATCCTTTGGAATTAGTATTTCCCTCTGATGAGGTGATTTTGGAGGCAATGAATGAGCTGGATAGAGCTTGGGATTATCTTCACCATAGATCTTATTTTTCACCTAAGCTGAGGAGAATATAAGCAAGAGAGTTCACTACGAGCATGGATGGATATGCTACTTGTCTTGTTAACCCTTTGGTCATGAAAAAAATATATGTCGATGGAAACATGTAAAGTATCGTTGAAATAATTCCTATTGACATCTCTATAACCCCTAGCAATATTTTTTCCTGGTCTTATGAGTAAATGTCAGGCATTGACCCATGTATAGTAAAAAATGAGATTACAACTTACCCTGATGCTAAGCCTTTTTGGAAGAAGATTTTCCCAATCAATCCTTGCAAGGTAGACGCCATCAAAGAAGATGTAGATAAACTCATTAAGTTTGGTTTCATCTATCCAGTGCAGTTGACTAAATGGGTGTTGAACCCTATTGATGTGAACAAAAAACAAGGTACGATCCATGTGTGCATGGACTTTCCTGATCTGAATAAATATTTCCCAAAAGATAATTTTCCAACCCCATTCATTGATCGGATTGTCGATGAATATGCAAGATATGAAGCCTTTTATTTTATGGATTACTTTTCCAGGTACAACCAGATTGATATCAAACCTGAGGATCAACATACAATGACATTTATAGGTCCTTGGGGTACATTCACATATAGGACAATGCTTTTTGGCCTTAAGAATGTTGGAGACACCTTTCAGTATACTATGTTGTTCACCTTCAACAACCTCAAGCATATAGTTGAGGTGTATCTTGATGATTTGGCATCACATTCTTGTAAGAGATCTGATCATCCCTCCCACTTATGACTTATCTTTGAGAGGTGTCGCTATTACTAGATTCACCTTAATATGAATAAGTGTATGTTTTGTGTAACATTGGGTTTCTTGTTAGGTTTTATCATGTCTACTAAAGGGATCATGGTTGATCCTCTGAAGTTTTAGGAAATAGTTCAATTTCCTCCCCCATGCACAATCCCCCCGCTTCAAATTCAAGAGGGGAAAGCGTACCTTTTTCGACATTTTGTTGCCAACAATTTTGAGATTACTAAAGGGTTTGTGCATCTCTTCAAAAAAGGGGTCCCATTCTATTGGGGTGAAGAATCTCAACGCTCTTTCGAAATGTTGAAATGTGATATGACGTCTTCCTCTCTGCTCAATCCTCTGGATTATGGCAATGATTTCTTGTTGTATTTGGTTGTCGCAGAGTTTACTATTGGCATGGTCTTGGTCAAAGAGGACTATACACTCAAAGAGAATATTATATACTATATTAGTCGAGGCCTCGTATGACTGGAACTCAACTACACCTTTGTTGAGAAACTTGCTTTGCCAATTGTCCATGTGGTCCAACAGTTCCATCATTTCTACTCCACAAGACCACCATCATAGATGTCGTGAATCCTTTTCAATATGTATTTCCATGATGGGTCATCGGAGAAAAAATTAGCGATGGATAGTCATCCTTCAAGAATTTAACTTGGACTTTGTTTCGAAAAAGTCTAAGAAGTCCTTGGTCTTTGTTGAGCTAATTTTGGAACTTCCAGTTGAGAGTGGTAACGATTTTTCTGAAGAGTCACTGATAAATGGGGATGTTTTCTTTGTTGCATCTTTAGACCCTTTCTATGGAGATATACTTCAGAATTTGAATTTCCCTTCCTTTTCTTATCGCAATGAGCATTGACGGATATGCCATCAAGCACAAAATATATAATTATTGATGATATTTTATATCCTTGAGGACTTGATTGCATTCTATATCATTGTCTCACTCATGGAGAGGTATATATTGTGTTTAATAAATGTCACATTGGAGCATGTGGCGATCACTTGTCTGGGTTTGCAACAACCTACAAAATTCTTCATGATGGATAGTTTTGGCCCTCGTCGATCAAATATTATGTAGAGGTGGTCAAGAAGTGTCACCCATGCTAGATATTCTCTTGGAAGATGCAGGCACACTTAACTCCCATGTTTCCAGTTATTTTTTTTGGTCCCTTCACTAAGTGAAAGATTTATTTCACTACATGCGACCCGACTTCGACTAGGGGGAATTGTTATATCATCATGGAGATAAAATAATTCACTAAGTGGGTCGAGGCCATGCCGACATTTAGAAATGATGGAGAAATGACTATGATTTTCATTTTTAACTAGATTGTAGCCAAGTTCAGTATTATGAAGAATATTGTCACGGACCAGGGTAGTCACTTCCAGAACAAGATGATGAACTAGCTAACATAAAAAATGGGGTTTAAGAAAGAACATTCATCACCCTACTATCCACAAGAGAATAGTCAAGTAGAGGTTGTTAATAATTCTCTCAAGACTATTCTCCAAAGGACGATCAATTCAGAAAATTCAAATTGGAATTTCATGTTGTATTCAACACATTGGTCTTATCAAACGTCAGTCAAGACTGCTATCGATTTTTCTCCTTTGCAACTTGTTTATGGTCTAGAGGTAGTCTTTGTGCCAAATTCCCTCGGTTAAGTTGGCAGTGGAATTACTTCCTGAAACAACTCCACTTGAAGAGCATCTCCTAGATCTCGAGTAGCTCAATGAGCAATGTCGAGATGCATCCTTGGACAATGAGACTCACAAAAAATGTGTGATGTGTCAGTATGATCAGACTATTTTCCCTAGAGTTTTCTCCGAAGGCGATCTTGTCTTGGTCTATGACCAAGATAAAGATCCCTTGGGGGCAAGAAAATTAAAACCCATGTGGTTCACACCGTTCATTGTTAATAATTTTTTAGAAAAGGGTTCTTATCAATTGGTTGATTTTGAAGGTAATTCTTTATTTGATCTTAGAAATGGGATCTACCTTAAGAATTATTATGGTTAGTTTGGTCACCTGGGTGTGACTTCTTATATATACTTTATAGTGTTATTTATACATTTATTGTCTTTTTGTCCTATGGATATGTAGTTTATTGTGATTCTTTTCACTATGGAATATGTCAAGTGAATTTGAGTTCTATGTTGGGTTTGTGGACGATGCTAGTTGGCACATTCAAAGGCTTCCTTCCACAACTTGGGAGATATTAAATCCCATTGGTTAGTTGATATCTTTTGGAGGTATTTTTTTGGGCGAAGCAACCAATAATGTTGTCGAGTACAGTGTCGTAACATAATTACTATGTGATTCCTTATCACATGGTATTTATTACCTCTGGGTTTATCTAGATGTCAGTTGGTCATGTATTAGTTAAATGGAGTGTATCATTTCTATGATCCTACCCTTTGCCAAGGATTCCTTAGGGTACATCTCTTAAATTTTTATTTTGATTATATTACTTATATTCATGTTCCTATGAGATCTAATCCACTAACTGATACATTGGCTAATCATGTATTAGATTGGAATATTGCACACACATAAAGATAAAAATCACACACATACACACATATGTAAATAAATTTGTAAAAAAATGTTTATTCCATAAGGCCAAAAGATGTATATATATAATAATATGTCCAAAACATAATGTCATAAGTATAAAATGTGGTCCGCAAAGCCTCAAATAGAGTCTATATACATCGTTGGGATTAATCCTTCACTAAATAAGAGAGTACAAAAAAGAGTTCCCTCGACACATATAAAGGTCTAGTGCTAACTATGGTCTAGGAATTTTATCCCTATTGTAATGAACTAAAATGTTTACAATATGCATAAACAACTGAATCCAAGTCCTCGATACTCCTACCACATACAGTTGCATGGCCGGGGGTAGGTCAATCTTTTCCATCGGTATTTGACAAGTGAGATTTTTCATGTTCCTTGCCACTCATATCAATAATCTCTCAGCCTCTCTAGTTCATTTTCCTGTAGCTAATGTTGGTTAGATAGCCTCTTGAGGAAAAAGCCTATTCCTGGTGAAGTGAGTTGGTCGTACTAGTCCCATGTTTGTATATAAAAAATACTAAGTTAGTAATTTGACGCTAACATAAAAAGAATAATATTTAAAAACTAAAAATAAAATAACTTTAAAATATAAAAAATTATGTATACATATCTCTCCCTGCTCCTCGCTAGGGGGCATATCCATATTAGAGTCCCTCATGAAACTGATCCTTGCATAGGGGTAGTCGTCGATCAAAATAATTTGATGGGCCCACCATTCAAATAACTTGTTGGCGAAGGCCTCGTGCACTCACCTTGCACCTTTTCAAGCCAACAAATCCTCCCATGTACATAATTCTGAAAAGGAGGAAATATTTCCTCGTATTGCCTCTCATGGGATAAGGCTTGGCACTCTCTTAAAAAATAAAGCACACAGCCCATTCCCAAACCCGAAGTTGTTGTTTGTTCTTCTTCTACAATTGATTAGTTGTGTCTTCATACATGTGAGCATCGTAGTGCTCCAATCAAATATAGTGGCCTATAAACATTGTGTTTCACAATGCATTTGTTCATGTGAGGCCTAGTGAAGTGTTGCATATCCCATGATCTACCCAATCATATACAGTACTACCCATAGGTTGAGGCTTGTTATCTTATGAATTGACACTTGAGATCCTACCTTCTTAGTGCCATCCTAACAATACATACCAATATAGTCCTCTATTTTGTGTGGTCATGGAGGAAAAGTCCTCAAGTTAACCAGTTCCCCCCTCCTAGAGAGACCAGTCAAAAATTATATATCCTCGGTAGTTGGAGTTAATGATTGCCCCTCTAGAATGAAGACCTTTGCATCCAAGTTCCAGTACTCTATCAAATGATTGAGTAGCTTGGGTTTTCCCCTCATGAATGGAAAACAAAAGAACTTCCACATCCCACACTACTTTAGCATTTAAATGGCCCCTGGATTATCTTTGACCAAAATGTCTAACTCTTTATGTTCTCTCTCTCATACCAATGGATACGCATCGTGTTGCATAAAAATTTTGAGGTTAGTCCCTTTTTCCAATTTTCTGAAAAAAAGTAAAGATATGTACATAGGTTGTCTTTAAGATAGTCGCGTATATATGTGTGTTAAGTTTTCTCATCCTTCATATATACGCGTGCTAAGCATGCATATCCAACGTACACACAGACCCTACTTTTTCCTTAAGGTGCACACCCTCTAAACAAATATTTAAACAACAAATAATGAATGGAAATAATCAGAGAGGTAATTTGTACTTGGTTCAAGTTTGAAGTCTTTTGTCGACTGTAGCTCCTTGAATTTCACGTTTTAAGGAAAATGGTTTTTTTACTTTTTGGTTATTTTCCAATTTGCAATGGTTAAAATGAGGTATATACCCCTATTTATAGAATATTTTGGCTCTTTTTCCCTAGTTTTGTCCTCTTTTTCCCTATTCTTGGCTTGGTAGGTGCTTGGATTTCTTTTTGGGGGATCTTTGGGTTGTTCATATGAACGTTTTCTTTTGGTTTGGATTTTTTATGAGATGGGTTACACTCACATCATCCTATAGTGAAGTTTCATTTTAGACACTTGCATATAGGTTAGGTTCTCATCACCTTGCATCTTTCATTTTGTTAACTTTTCCTTCTTTTCCATAGGATCAATCCCATGGAAGTGCAACAGAAAAATTTCTATGCTACTTTATAAGTGTCATAGTTAACTGGTAGAGCCTCCCTCTACATGGATTCCATAGGTATATCCTTTTCTAAATTTCTCATTCCATGCTGTGAGTTTTCCATAGGCTTAGGACTCCTTTTAGTCCCGCCATGACTGTGTGTTGAAGCCTCTTTATTCTTCGTCTTTTTCCGGCCTATACCCGAGGGACTGTTGGATCATGTTGTCATTGATGCCAATGCTTTGATTTATTGATGTCAAGTGATTGATTGATTGATGTAATATAATATGTATTTTCCTTGATGAGAATGCATAGATGAAGATGGATCAATGAGTTTTCATTGATATGATGAAGATGGATCAATGAGTTGTCATTGATACATGATGAAGATGGATCGATCTAGTTTCATTGGTGTATGATGCAATGTTGGAAAAATGTATAGATGACTCATTATTGTCTTATCATGATTTATAAGGTGCACAAATGGATGAACTCCAAAGTGGTCCCCTTATGGTGAAATCCCTCACAGGAAGATGCTTTGTGAATTGAGTTATCCTAGAAGAATGGTTGGAGGACCCTTTCTCTCATTATTTTCTTATCATGATTGATAAGGTGCACAAATGGATGAACTCTAAAGTGGTCCCCTTATGGTGAAATCCCTCACAGGAAGACGCTTTACCAATTGAGTTATCCTAGAAGAATGGTTGAAGAAGCCATGCTTGTATGTGGAATACTGAGATGAAGATCAAGGAAATTGTTGGTGAAACTATCATAGATGGATAGTGTTTGTCATGCCATTTTCGGTGGTATGTGGAATGTCACATAACTCCTCATGGTTTGAGAGTTATGTCCTTACAAAGATGAAGGACCCCCACATGAAGGCTTGAAGCCCCCAAGGTCAGAGAAGTCAAAGTGACCTAGAAGAAGAAATCATTATTTAAATGATAAAGTAAAGTGACAAAGTCAAGGTGGATTATTTAAATAATAAAAAGAAGTGACAAAATAAAGAAATGATAAATTAAGGTGACAAAACCAAGAAGGAATATTTAAATGATAAAGTATTCGAGAACCTTCTATTTATGGAAAGTGGTTAACCCTAAAAATAAGGAAAATAGGTTAAGTGACCTAGAAATGGGTTAAGTGACCTAAAAGAAGAAATCATTATTTAAATGATAAAGTAAGGTGACAAAGTCAAGGTGGATTATTT
>ML777030.1:656375-669829 GCA_009831015.1 Picea engelmannii | reverse complement strand
TGGGCATTGTTATTCATGTAATGGATATGGTCACAAAGATTTTGAATGTATATCTTATGAAAGGAGATATAATGGAAGATTTTATAACACCATGAGGTGTTGGATATGTGATCAAGTAGGACACATTGTTGTTCACTGTAACAATATGAGATGCTACAAGTGTAGTGGATTTGGCCACAAATCCCATGAGTGTTGGAACACAAGAAGAAAGTCCATGATGAGAACTTCAAATATCATGGCTAGAAGAAGGAATGAAGTAAGGAAGGGAGACATATTTGAAAAGATGGATTCTCAGAGCTCAAATTATGAGGAGCAGGGACATCTACAGAAGTGGGTGAAGAAGACAAAGCATCCAGAACGGAATGAAAGACTGAAGGGAAGGTCAAGTAAGTCATCTAATGAAAAATACGTTTGTGACAGTGATATTAGTCGTGTACATATGCAGGATGACCTTGTATAGGTCATGTACATACGTGAGTTGTTGTGAAACAAACCACGTATATGTGGTAAAGCCTTGAGAAAAAGGCTATACACAAGGATTGCAACTTGATGTGATAGTATAACACTATGTTTAAGTGCTCATCTACTGGATTATGTAAAATAAAATCTCGAGTGCATGACACTAACCCATGAGTCCGATTGATGTCGATCTGTTAATGTACATGTTTGGTACTCTCATAGATGGCATATGCTCTATGATACTACACCATTGGTACTAGATTAGCACAACAATTGGTATTTGTTTGAGATACATGATTGTGGCACTTGGTTCATGATGGAGACATATCACGAGTGATATGATACATTGTTGGCATGTTGATATAGGCATATGAATAATACATTCCATGGATGATATCTTTTTACTCTTTGGATGATGTTGATGTACATGGATGATGTACCCTGGTGTTGTGCATGATGAGCACACATTTTGTACAGGATGTACTTGGTTGATATTTTGCTCATGATTCTTTATTTCATTGTTGACATATCGTTTTCTTCATGATGCTTGGTATGGCATGAGTTTGATGCATGAACAGGTCAAAGGATCATTATATGGTAGGACAATGTTCATCTTGCAGAAAAGATAGGGGAGACATACCCATAGGGGGAGTCATTATTCTTCCCATGATTCTAGGAGGAGATATTTATTAGATGCAAATCTAGAAAAGAGCCTTATACTTGAAGAAAGAGCACAGGAGCATAATTTCAGGGGGAGCAATGGTCACATGGGGAGTATGTTCGATGTATCTTCATCATTACATCAGAGTGATATCCATTTCTCAAAAAGGGAGAGATTATTTAGAGGAATATCAAAGGAATTTAGACAGGGGGAGCAGCCCCATGGAGAGTTCAAGCAAGGGGAGCAACCCCAAGATGAGAATGGCCCTTTGCCATTGATGTCAAAGGGGGAGAGTTAATCACATTGATGTGATTGATGTTTATTGATGGGGAGAGATAGTCACATTGAATATTGATGTAGAGAATGCTTTATCTACATGTTGACATCAATAATTGGTAATTGGTGTTGAAATCAATGTTGGTATTTCCATCAATGCCAAAGCAACATATTGTCAGATCATGTTGTCATTGATGCCAATGGTTTGATTGATTGATGTCATTGATAGATGTCAAGTGATTGATTGATGTCAAAGGATAGATTGATTGATGATTGATGTAATACAATATGCATTGTCCTTGATGAGAATGCATAGATGAAGATGGATCAATGAGTTGTCATTGATATGATGAAGATGGATCAATGAGTTTTCATTGATACATGATGAAGATGGATCGGTGTGGTTTCACTCGTATATGATGCATTGTTGGAAAAATGTATAGATGACTCATAGTTGTATTATCATGATTGATAAGGTGCACAATTGGATGAACTCCAAAGTGGTCCCCTTATGGTGAAATCCCTCACAGGAAGACGCTTTGTGGATTGAGTTATCCTAGAAGAACGGTTGGAGGACCCTTTCTCTCATTATTTTCTATCATTATTGATAAGGTGCACAAATGGATGAACTCCAAAGTGGTCCCCTTATGGTGAAATCCCTCACGAGAAGACGCTTTACGGATTGAGTTATCCTAGAAGAATGGTTGGAGGACCCATTCTTGTATGTGGAATAATGAGATGAAGATCAAGGAAATTGTTGGTGAAACTATTCTAGATGTATAGTGTTTGTCATGCCATTTTTGGTGGTATGTGGAATGTCACATAACTCCTCATGGTTTGAGAGTTATGACCTTACAAAGATGAAGGACCCCCACATGAAGGCTTGAAGCCCCCAAGGTCAAAGAAGTCAAAGTGACCTAAAAGAAGAAATCATTATTTAAATCATAAATTAAAGTGACAAAGTCAAGGTGGATTATTTAAATAATAAAGAGAGGTGACAAAATCAAGAAATGATAAAGTAAGGTGACAAAATCAAGAAGGAATATTTAAATGTTAAAGTATTGGAGAACCTTCTATTTATGGAAAGTGGTTAACCCTAAAAATAAGGAAAATAGGTTAAGTGACCTAGAAATAGGTTAAGTGAACTAAAAGAAGAAATCATTATCTAAATGATAAAGTAAGGTGACAAAGTCAAGGTGGATTATTTAAATAATAAAGAGAAGTGAAAAAAATCAAGAAATGATAAAGTAAGATGAGAAAATCAATAAGGATTATTTAAATGATCAAATATTGGAGAAATTTCTATTTATGGAAAGTGTTTAACCCTAAAATAAGGAAAATAGGTTAAGTGACCTAAAAAAGGTTTAAGTGACCTAGAGGATGAAAGTATAAATAAGATAGAAATGGTCTCTTGTAGATCATCCTTTTTGTGTATCAATGGAGAGCTTCTTGTTAGAATATCTTTTGGAGTATTGATGGAGAGCTGCTTGTGAGATATTCTTTAGCATTTTTGGTGTGGAACACTTGAGAATATTGAAGATATATAGGTAACTAAGGTAGCCAATGATATCTAAGCCGAATTTCAGAAGGAAGGTGAAGAAAAGAGGGCTGGAATTGAAGGGGGATAAATTCTTTTGATGATGCTTTCTAAGGTATGTTATTTACAAGTCATCTCACCATTTTCGTTAAAAAACAAAATATATAACGATTCATGCCATGAAATTTATATTCCATTGAGAAAAAATACCCAAGTAACTATGGTAAAAAATTCATCCCGTGGGCATTGTATTTTGGGTGCTACACTTCGTGGAAAATAGGGTTTGTGGCTAGTCCTGAAACTAGTCAAACAAAGGTGTTTCGGGTAAAAACATCATAAATTCTTCATAACAAATCCAAATGTAGTGAGGCAAAATGTGTTGGTTAGGTTACAGTCTGTTGTATGTTGTGTAACAATTTTAGATCAATTAAGATAATATGTTGTGCGGGACACACTCTACAAGGTCGCTCTCTGGAATAAGCCAGAATTCAGCAAGCTATGCCATTTTTTCTATAACTTATTTTAGGAAAGGTTCCAAGCAGTGCCACCTAAAGGAATTTCATAGAACACACTGAAGAACATTGTATATCATTTTCATATGTTTAATCATTACAGGTACAAAGTTATGATTATTTCAAGTTGGGGTTGTTCACTAATCCAAAACTAGTCATGGTTGAGACAAGTAGTTGATGAGTTGGCACATACATGAGGTGTCTAGTTGATTATGTTGGTACATATTGATGAGTCATTGTTGATGAGTGGTTTAAACATGATTGTTATATACTTGGTACATTGTTGGATGCACTTGTTTATGGTGCAGGTTGGTGCATGGTTGATGCACTTGTTTATGTTGACAGATTGATATCTGTTCAGGATTGTTGCCTCATCTCAGTTGGTGCTGATAATGTAAGATGATTCTTGCATATATATCTAGTGTTCTTGTAGAGTTGTACTCTATTCAGTTGTTGCTGAAAAACCCCAAGATTGAAGTCCATAATTAAAAGAAAAATTGTACATACATCTTGTGTTCTTTGTGTTCCTTGTGGAGAAGATTTGTTGATGATATGTTGTTGATATATGTTGCTCATATGTATTAACATCTAACTGATTATAAATTACAACAATGAGAAATGAGAAAATGTTGAATGTTAACTAAGCAGTTTTTGTGTAAGAGTGAAGTTTTGGGAAAAACATCTGACACTCATTCACCCACCCCTCTAAGTGCGGTAGGTGTGTCCAACAATTGGTATCAGAGTGAGCCTTCACTACAAGCATTAACAAGCTTGAAGGAGATCCATAGACACAGAAATGGATGATGAAATACCAATCCTTGATGAGGAAAACTATTCTACTTGGAGAATAGAGATGACAGTGTATTTGAAGACAATGGAAGCAACTATTTGGAAGGAAGCCATTGGTGGATCAGTTCGTTGAAGAACAAGTCAAAGTTTGCAGCTCAAAGGGAAGGAAAGAAGAATGACGCATTGGATCTCAAGACCATTCTTAGTGGACTTTCAAGCCCTATCAAAGAGAGCATGGGACAATGCACTTCCGCCAAGGATCTATGGCTAAAGCTAGAGGAGAAATATCAAAAAAAGAAAGAAGATGTTGAAGAACACTCCGTCAAGATTATCAAAGGTAAAGAATCTCTAACTCTTGATTGCATATGTGATGATTTTAAAGGAAAAGAATCATGTGATGATGTTGGAAAGAAGGAAGATATTGAAGATACTTCAAATGAAGGTAAATAATCTCCAAAGATTGTTGATTGAATTGATTCAAAATGTGATGATGTTGAATTTTTCTCAAGTGAAGAAGATGATCTAGAAATAGTTTGTGTAAAGTTTGATGATAGTTATCCCATGGAAAGAATAGAAGAAAATATATTATAAATTCAAAAGGAAAATGAAGAGGGTTTATATAGATATAGAAGTGATCATTGTTATACACACTATAACTATCTTTCGGATAACACTAAAACGTTTCTTAGGAGGAGTCAAAGGTACATCTTGATGTTCAAGGAAATGCTCAAAGAGAGAAATAAGACTCCACTAGAAGAAAAGGAAGAAGAAATCAGAAGACTAAAGAATGAAAAAGAAAATGTGAAGGTATATGATGAGATTAGAAATAGTTTTGAAACTATTGTCCATCTCAAGACCCAAATTTAAGAAGCCAAAAGAATAAAGGAACTATTGAAGAATCAAATAAATGAAAAGGAAGAGTCATGTTGTAAGCTAGAAGATGGACTTGTTGACCTTAGAAAGAAGGTAGAAAATTCAAACAAATTCTTGAATAGCTCACTAATATTGGATGAGATCTTAGAAAGTCAAATATCACCATATGATAAATCAGGTCTCGGATACAAAGGAGAAGATACATATGTTGAAGCAAGCACCTCAAAGAAGCATGAGGTAAATCCATCAAACAAGGAAGAAAATGTTGAAAAGCAACCATCTACACAAGGCAAAGAGAATTTCAAAAGAGAAAAGCAAGGAAGACATCAAGAAGCCATTCTTGGGACACCAAAGCAAAGGTATGAAAGTATTTTTCATGGGAATTGTTATTCATGTAATGGATATGGTCACAAAGATTTTGAATGTAGATATTATGAAAGGAGATATAATGGAAGACTTTATAACACCATGAGGTGTTGAAGGTGTGATCAAGTAGGACACATTGTTGTTCACTATAACAATATGACATTCTATAACTGTAGGGGATTTTGCCACAAATCCCATGTGTGTTGGAACACAAGAAGAAAGTCCATGATGAGAAATTCAAATAGCATGGCTAGAAGAAGGAATGAAGTAAGGAAGGGAGACATATTTGAAAAGACAGATGCTCAGAGATCAAGTTCTGAGGAGCAGGGACATATACAAAAGTGGGTGAAGAAGATAGAGCATCTAGAACAAAATGAAAGTCTGAAGGGAAGCTCAAGTAAGTCATCTACTGAAGCATACACGGGTGACTGTGGTATCATTCGTGTACATATGCAGGATGAACTTGTTTAGGTCATGTACATACATGAGTTGTTTTGCAGAAAACCACATATATGTGGTAAATCCTTGAGAAAAAGGCTATGCACATAGATTGCAACTTGATGTGATGGTATAACACTATGTTGCAGGGTTTAACATTGTTTGTTGCAGGTTTAAGTGTTCATCTACTGGATTATGTAAAATAAAATCTCAAGTGCATGACACTAACCCATGAGTATGGATTGATGTCAATCTGTTAATGTACATGTTTGGTACAATCATATATGGCATATGCTTGATGATACTACACCATTGGTACTAGTTGATTAGCACAAGAATTGGCATTTGTTTGAGATACATGATTGTGGCACTTGGTTCATGATGGAGACATATCACGAGTGATATGATACATTGTTGGCATGTTGATAAAGGCATATGATTAATACATTCCATGGATGATATATTTTGGCACATTGGATGATGTTGATGTACATAGGTGTTGTGCATGATGAGCACATATTTTGTACAGGATGTACTTGTTTGATATTTTGCTCATGATTCTTTATTTCAATGTTGACATATATTTTGCTTCATGACGCTTGGTATGGCATGAGTTTGATGCATGAATAGGTCCAAGGATAGTTATATGGTAGCACAATGTTCATCTTATAGAAAATATAGGGGAGACATACCCGTAGGGGGAGTCATTATTCTTCCCATGATTCTAAGAGGAGATATTTATCAGATGCAAATCTAGAAAAGAGCCTTATAAATGCAGAAAGAGCACAGGAGCATAATTTTAGGGGGAACAATGGTCACAGGGGGAGTATGTTCGATGTATATTCATCATGACATCATAGTGATATCCCTTGTTGAAAAGGGGAGAGATTATTCAGAGGAAGATCAAAGGCATTCAAATAGGGGGAGGAGCCCAAAGGAGAGTTCAAGCAAGGGGAGTAGCCCCAAGATGAGAAAGGCCCTTTGCCATTGATATCAAAGGGGGAGAGTTAATAACATTGATGTGATTTATGTTTATTGATCGGGAGAGATAGTCACATTGAATATTGATGTAGAGAATGCCTTATCTACATGTTGACATCAATAATTGATAATTGGTGTTGACATCAATGTTGGTATTTCCATCAATGCCAAAGGGGGAGATTGTTGGATCATGTTGTCACTAATGCCAATGGTTTGATTGATTTATGTCATTGATTGATGTCAAATGATTGATTCATTGATGATTGATGTAATATAATATGTGTTGTCCTTGATGAGAATGCATAGATGAAGATGGATCAATGAGTTGTCATTGATACATGATGAAGATGGATCAATGTGGTTTGATTGGTATATGATGCATTGTTGGAAAAATGTATAGATGACTCATTATTGTATTATCATGATTGATAAGGTGCAAAAATGGATGAACTCCAAAGTGGTCCCCTTATGGTGAAATCCCTCATGGGAAGATGCTTTGTGGATTGAGTTATCCTAGAAGAATGGTTGGAGGACCCTTTCTCTCATTATTTTCTTATAATGATTGATAAGGTGAGAAAATAGATGAAATCCAAAGTGGTCCACTTATGGTGAAAGCCCTCACAGGAAGACGCTTTACGGATTGAGTTGTCCTAGAAGAATGGTTGGAGGACCCATGCTTGTATGTGGAATAATGAGATGAAGATCAAGGCAATTGTTGGTGAAACTATCCTAGATGGATAATGCTTGTCATGCCATTTTCGGTGGTATGTGGAATGTCACATAACTGCTCATGGTTTGAGAGTTATGGCCTTACAAAGATGAAGGACCCCCACATGAAGGCTTGAAGCCCCCAAGGTCAAAAAAGTCAAAGTGACCTAAAAGAAGAAATCATTATTTAAATGATAAATTAAAGTGACAAAGTCAAGGTGGATTATTTAAATAATAAAGAGAAATGACAATATCAAGAAATGATAAGGTAGGGTGAAAAAATCAAGAAGGAATATCTAAATGATAAAGTATTGGAGAACCTTCTATTTATGGAAAGTGGTTAACCCTAAAAATAAGGAAAATAGGTTAAATGGCCTAGAAATGGGTTAAGTGAACTAAAAGAAGAAATCATTATTTAAATGATAAAGTAAATTGACAAAGTCAAGGTGGATTATTTAAATAATAAAGAGAAGTGACAATATCAAGAAATGATAAAGTAAGATGAGAAAATCAAGAAGGAATATTTAAATGATCGAATATTGGAAAGTGGTTAACCCTAAGATAAGGAAAATAGGTTAAGTGACTTAGAAATGGGTTAAGTGACCTAAAAATGGGTTAAGTGACCTAGAGGATGAAAGTATAAATAAGATAGCAATGGTCTATTGTAGATCATCCTTTTTGTGGATCAATGGAGAGCTTCTTGTGAGAATATCTTTTGGAGTATTAATGAAGAGCTTCTTGTGAGAGGTTCTTGAGCATTTTTGGTGTGGAACACTTGAGAATATTGAAAATGTATAGGTGACTAAGGTAGCCACTAATATATAAGCTGAATTTTAGAAGGAAGTTGAAGAAAAGAGGGCCGGAATTGAAGGGAGGATAAATTCTTTTGATGATGCTTTCTAAGGTATGTTATTTACAGGTCATCTCACCATTTTCGCTATAACATTTTTTATATAATGATTCAGACCATGAAATGGATATTCCGTTGAGAAAACATACCCAGGTATATGTGGTAAAAAATTCATCTTGTGGGTCGTTGTATTTTGGGAGTTACACTCCGTGGAAAATAGGGTTTGTGCCTAGTCCCGAAACTAGTCAAAAACAGGTGTTTCAGGTAAAAATGTCATAAGTTCTTCATAACAAATACACATGTAATGAGACAAAATGTTTTGGTTAGGGTAAAGTCTTTAGTATGTTTTGTAATATTTTCAGATCAATTAAGAGAATATTTTGTGTGGGGCATGCTCTACAAGGCCGCTCTCTAGAATAAGCCAAAATTTAGCAAGGTATGCCATTTTTTCTATAAATCCTTTTCAAAGAGGTTCCAAGTAGTTCCACCTGGCAGAATTTCATAAATCACACTGATTAACATTTTGTACAAAGTTATTATTATTCATATCTTTATTCATTACAGGTACAAAGTTATGATTATTTCAAGTTGGGGTTGTTGACTAATCCAAAACTAGTTATGGTTGAGACAAGCAGTTGATGGGTTGGAACATACATGAGGTGTATAGTTGATGATGTTGGTACATATTGATGAGTCATTTTTTATGAGTATTTTACACATGATTGGTATATACTTGGTACATTGTTGGATTCATTTGTTTATGGTACATGTTGATTACAGGTTGTTTGGCACAGGTTGGTGCATGGTTGATGCACTTGTTTATGTTGACATATTGATATCTATTGAGGATTGTTGCCTCATCTCAGTTGGTGCTGAGAATGTAAGATGAGTCTTGCATATCTATCTGGTGCTCTTGTAGAGTTGTATTCTATTCAGTTCTTGCTGAAAAACCCCCAGATTGAAGTCCACAATAAAAAGAAAAATTGTACATACATCTTGTGTTCTTTGTGTTCCTTGTGGAGATGATTTGTTGATGATATTTTGCTGATATATGTTGCTGATATGTATTCACATCTAACTGATTATAAATGAAAAAATGTTGAATGTTAACTAAGGAGTTTTTGTGTAAGAGGGAAGTTTTGTGAAAAAGATCCCCACACTCATTCACCCCCCCCTCTAAGTGTGGTAGGTGTGTCCAACAATTGGCATCAGAGTGGGCATTCACTACAAGCCTCAACAAGCTTGAAGGAGATCCATAGACACACAAATGGATGATGAAATACCAATCCTTGATGAGGAAAACTATTCTACTTGGAGAATAGAGATGAGAGTGTATTTGAAGACAATGGAAGCGTCTATTTGGAAGGCAGCCATTGGTGGATCAGTTTTGTTGAAGAACAAGTCAACATTTGCAGCTCAAAGGGAAGGAAAGAAGAATGATGCATTAGATCTGAAGACCATTCTTAGTGGAATTTCAAGCCCTATCAAAGAGAGCATGGGACAATGCAATTCCGCCAAGGATCTATGGCTAAAGCTAGAGGAGACATATCAAAAAAAGAAAGAAGATGTTGAAGACTACTGCGTCAAGATTATCAAAGGTAAACAATATATAACTCTTGATTGCATATGTGATGATTTTAAAGGAAAGGAATCATGCTATGATGTTGGCAAGAAGGAAGATATTTAAGATACCTCAAATTAAGGTAAAGAATCTCGAAAGACTCTTGATTGAATTGATTCAAAATGTGATGATGTTGAATTTTTCTCAAGTGAAGAGGTTGATCTTGAAACATTTTGTGTAAAGTTTGATGATAGTTATCCCATGTAAAGAATAGAATAAAATCTATTAGAACTTAAAAAGAAATTTGAACAGGGTTTATATAGATATAGAAGTGATCATTTTTATACACACTATAACTGCCTTTCAGATAACACTAAAATGTTTTTTAGTAGGAGTCAAAGGTACATCTTGATGTTAAAGGAATTGCTCAAAGAGAGCAATAAGACTCAACTAGAAGAAAATTAAGAGGGAATCAAAAGACTAAAAAATGAAAAATAAAATGTGAAGGTAGATGATGAGATTAGAAAAAGTTTTGAAACTATTGTCCATCTCAAGACCCAAATTGAAGAAGCCAAAAGAATAGAGGAACTATTGAAGAATCGAATAAATGAAAAGGAAGAGTCATGTTGTAATCTAGAAGATGAAATTGTTGACCTTAGAAAGAAGGTATAAAATTCAAACAAATTCTTGAATAGCTCACTAATATTGGATGAGATCTTAGAAAGTCAAAGATCACGATATGATAAATCATGTCTTGGATACAAAGGAGAAGATACAAATGTTGAAGCAAGCACCTCAAAGAACCATGAGGTAAATCCATCAAAGAAGGAAGACAATGTTGCAAAGAAACCATATACACAAGGCAAAGAAAATTTAAAAAGAACAAAGAAAGGAAGACATCAAGAAGCTATTCTTGGGACACCAAAGTAAAGGTATGAAAGTATTTTTCAAGGGCATTGTTATTCATGTAATGGATATGGTCACAAAGGTTTTGAATGTAGATTTTATGAAAGGAGATATAATGGAATATTTTACAACACCATGAGTTGTTGGAGATGTGATCAAGTAGGACACATTGTTGTTCACTGTAACACTATGAGATGCAACAACTGTAGTGCATTTGGCCACAAATCCCATGCGTTTTGGAACACAACAAGAAATTCCATGATGAGAACTTCAAATAGCATGGCTAGAAGAAGGAACGAAGTAAGGAAGGGAGACATATTTGAAAATATGGATGCTTAGAGATCAAGTTCTGAAGAGTAGGGACATCTACAGAAGTGGGTGAAGAAGACAGAGTAGCCAGAACAGAATGAAAGACTGAAGGGAAGCTCAAGTAAGTCATCTACTGAAGCATACGTGGGTGACAGTGGTATCAGTTCTGTACATACGTAGGATGACCTTGTATAGGTCACGTACATACATGAGTTGTTGTGCAACAGATCTCATATATGTGGTAAAGACTTGAGAAAAAGTCTATGCACATGGATTGTAGCTTGATGTGGTGGTATAACACTCTGTTGCAGGGTATGACATTGTTTGTTGTAGGTTCTGACATTAACCCATGAGTATGGATTGATGTCGATCTGTTAATGTACATGTTTGGTACACTCATAGATGGCATATGCTTGATGATACTACACCATTGGTACTACTTGATTAGCAAAAGAATTGGCATTTGTTTGAGATACATTATTGTGGCACTTGGTTCATGATGGAGACATATCACAAGTGATATGATACATTATTGGCATGTTTATAAAGGCATATGATTGATACATTCCATGGATGATATCTTTTGGCACATTTCATGATGTTGATGTACATGGATGATGTACATAGGTGTTGTGCATGATGAGCACACATTTTGTATAGGATGTACTTGGTTGATATTTTTCTTATGATTCTTTATTTCATTGTTGACTTCTCTTTTGCTTCATGATGCTTGGTATGGCATGAGTTTGATGCATGAACTAGTCCAAGGATCGTTATATGGTAGAACAATGTTCATATTGCAGAAAATATAGGGGAGACATACACATAGGGGGAGTATTATTCTTCCCATGATTCTAGGAGGAGATATTTATCATATGCAAATCTAGAAAAGAGCCTTATACTTGAAGAAAGGGAATGGGAGCATAATTTTAGGGGAAGCAATGGTCACAGGGGGAGTATGTTTGATGTATCTTCAGCATTACATCAGAGTGATATCCTTTGTTCTAATGGGGAGAGATTATTCAGAGGAAGATCAAAGGCATTCAGACAGGGGGAGTAACCTCGAGGAGATTTCAAACAAGGGGAGCAGCCCCAAGATGAGAATGGCCCTTTTCCATTTATGTCAAAGGGGGACAATTAATCACATTGATGTGATTGATGTTTATTGATGGGGAGAGATAGTCACATTGAATATTGATGTAGAGAATGCCTTATCTACATGTTGACATCAATAATTGGTAATTGGTGTTGACATCAATGTTGGTATTGCCATCAATGCCAAAGGGGGAGATTGTTGGATCATGTTGTCATTGATGCCAATGGTTTGATTGATTGATGTCATTGATCGATGTCAAGTGATTGATTGATGTCAAAGGATTGATTGATTGCTGATTGATGTAATATAATATCTATTGTCCTTGATGAGACTGAATAGATGAACATGGATCAATGAGTTGTCATTGATATGATGAAGATGGATCAATGAGTTGTCATTGATACATGATGAAGATGGATAGGTGTGGTTTCATTGGTATATGATGCATTGTTGGAAAAATGTATAGATGACTCATTATTGTCTTATCATGATTGATAAGGTGCACAAATGGATGAACTCCAAAGTGGTCCCCTTGTGGTGAAATCCCTCACGGGAAGACGCTTTGTGGATTGAGTTATCCTAGAAGAATGGTTGGAGGACCCTTGCTCTCATTATTTTCTTATCATGACTGATAATGTGCACAGATGGAGGAACTCCAAAGTGGTCCCCTTATGGTGAAATCCCTCATGAGAAGATGCTTTATGGATTGATTTATCCTAGAAGAATGGTTGGAGGACCCATGCTTGTATGTGGAATAATGAGATGAAGATCAAGGAAATTATTGGTGAAACTATCCTAGATGGATAGTGCTTGTCATGCCATTTTCGGTGGTATGTGGAATGTTACATAAATACTCATGGTTTGAGAGTTATTCCCTTACGAAGATGAAGGACCCCCACATGAAGTCTTGAATCCCCCAAGGTCAAAAAAGTCAAAGTGACCTAAAAGAAGAAATCATTATTTAAATGATAAATTAAAGTGACAAAGTGAAGGTGGATTATTTAAATAATAAAGAGAAGTGACAAAATCAAGAAATGATAAAGTAAGGTGACAAAATCAAGAAGGAATATTTAAATGATAAAGTATTGGAGAACCTTCTATTTATGGAAAGTGGTTAACCCTAAAAATAAGG
>ML777030.1:575847-654758 GCA_009831015.1 Picea engelmannii | reverse complement strand
GAGCATGGTTTGTTTTCTTTCAATATCGATTAAACTTTTGAAAACAACATCTAAAGAGAATTTATTTATTCTTTTCAGTCTTGTTCGAATTACTTAAGAAATAAGCCCCCAGCCCCCTGGAGTCTTCTCTAATCCCTTTTCAGACTCTCTAAAATTAAAAATATGGTCGAGCGATCTTTTTTCCCTTCATATTTGTCAAAATAAAATTTAAACACACATCTTGTTATCTCAAAGAGTTGCAGGGGTAATTTTTTTTACTTTGGTTTGTTTTTTGAGTCGCAAGGTTTACAGGTCATAAGTTTTGAGTGTTAGGATGGTGGTGATTAACTTAGGTTTAGTTTAAAAATAAATAAATTGTTTTAAACCTTGCTAAAACTATTAAGGTCATTTCATTAGAAATCATGACAAAGGAAATCAAAACCCCCATGAGTCACACCATTGGTTTTTACGTCATTACCCTACCATGTCATAGCTCAAAGATCATACACAAATTCTCCTTTGTCACCTTCTATATGTTTAGTTGTCAAATCAAATTTGATCTATGTGCTTCCAACTCACTAAGAGATTTCACAATGTACTCAAAGTACTTGAATGCATTCATTTACCGTCATTGCATTTATGGATCCTATCAAAAGGATTTTCTAGTTTTCAGAGAATATTTTTAACCAATTTGTAGGGATCATGTCATCAGATTTCCTCACAGTCTCCTCGAAGTATGCAATTTTTTTTGAAACAGGCACTGCAGATTGGTTGAAGATGAGCATTGGAGGTTAGAAAACTTGCAAACACCCCTGGGAAAATTCGAAGACACCACCATCAAACCCAAGATCACTAGGTACTCCATGATAGGTTTCATCTTGTTTGAGGGTAGATAAAGAGGTTTTGGATCGATTTCCTATTGGCGGTGTGAACTGTCCTATTCATTTTTCTAACAGATTTTAAAATCATTTCCATTATGCTATGAACCTTTCTCATTAAACCAAATCACCTCTAGACTTCAACCATATTTCCCACATTTCAGATTTCACCTGCTTCACACATTTTCCCTAGCGCTGCGAACCCTCTGTTCCAGGTGCAGTGAACTGTGCACTGCGAACATGGCACTACAAACCCTCTATTCTGGCATTATTAAAACCCCATTTTCGACATCTTTACAAACTCAACTTTTGAAGGATAAATATCCACCCCTCCTAACCTTGAAGTATGTGTTTGATTAGTTGTTGAGCTTGTTTTAAAAGATTGCATTCATTATCATGTTGATCAACTGATATTTGAATTAATGAGAACACCTTATGTAAGATAAGAATTTTCTTGCACTTCCTTTATTTCAACTCCCAGTTGATATTCCTTACTTTTTCTGATTGAAAGAGTATCTTCTCTTTACCTCCTATGTACAAAATAAATTCCATGAAACATTGTTTAATTCCAGCCTAATGAAAACATTTTTGTCATCAAATACCCTAATATCATATTTTCCTTCTTTTCACACATATGTATGCCATTAAAACTCACAGGCAATAGATTCTTCAAAAATAGTTATGGAGAATCAACAGCACGGGAAGACTCATAAGGAAGGTTAAATTGTAAGGACAAATCCCTGTGACATGCAACTGCTTGGTTCTGAACCTTTGGTCAGAGAATCCTTTTAGAGAGTAGTTTGCATCAATTTCTGTCAAAACATGCAAAGGGGACATACATAGGTGGCCAAAGAGTTTGCACTAAATTTTGATGGAACCAAAACCATGTGAGAATGTTAAAATTTGAAGTTTCAGAATTGTGCATCTTAGTTGCAATAGAGGTACCCAACACTGAAGTAGAATGGTTCAAGTAAATGTCACTAAATGCTTCCTTCTCTAAGGAATTTATTAAACAAGAGTGTCAAGGAGACAACTTGTCCAAAGGGGTACTTAGAATCCACATGCTTCAAGGTTTTGATAAGATGTTTAAGGTTATCCAAAGGCATTTTTACTATGAGGGGAGATTTAACATGGTATATCAATACCACATCAGGCTGCTATTACACTTCGCAAGGAAAGAAGCAATGGACCTCCCTTTTTACCTCTTTAGAATCATTAGTAAGATGGTTGATAGAATTCAAACCAAATCTAAGAAATTAGACATAAGTGTCTTTCACTCTGGCCTTATTAAAATGTTGGTGATGGAATAATTGAGAAATACAAACACTGACTAGGAAACATTCCTCATTGCATCACACTTTCAAATGAATGTTTCTCCCACTCCACAGTCCAAGCTCCAAATTCCTACTCCTATTGAAAGGACTATGTGTTCATAGGTTAGCAAGAAGAAAATGGGCGTTATTACTGATATAGATGAGAGAGAAACAAGTAAAGCCAAATTAGGCGGGAATTTATAACCTTCACACAGGGAAGCTTCACCCATGGCAGATCCCACTCCTATGGAGGTTCCTTCAAGTAAATCCATAGGTCTAAGAGGAAGAAATATTGTGTTTCCTTCACCCATTGTTGCAGACAAGTTTAAGCCTAGGAGGCCTTTCACTAGAGCAACAACCAAGAAAAATTTTCCACTGAAGAATGATGCAGTATAGATTTCATCCCAGAGGGAAGGTAAATCCAAAGTTCTTGAGAATCCCATTGAAATTGTTGATATCGCTACTCCTCAAGAGGAAAGCAATCCAACCTTCAAGAGGCTCAAAATACAACTTAAACAAGCAAGGGATGAGGTTGATAAATTGAAGCGTGAAGACTCAAGCTATAGGAAGGAGATTAGGGAGATGATGGGAATGTACCATGAACCTATTGACAAAGCCATATTTTTAGAGAAAATATTTATTTCCCTCCACGGGAAGATAAGAAATCTCCATAGACAAAATAGATCTCATCAAGCTCAAATCAAAAAGTTAAAGGAATAAATACAACCTTTTAAATAAGATTTGGCCAAGAAAAATCTAGACATGTTGGCTAAGGTTTCTACCAGGACAAGATCCACAGTTAATAAATAAATATGTTGAGCCTCCTTAAACAATATTAGTTTTCGTAAAGTTTCTTGTTTTATGCATTTTTCAACTTTGAGGATGGTTATGCTTTGTAAACCTTGATTAGTTACTAGGATATTTTATTCTAGTCATGTACCAAGACAATAAGTTGTTACAACATTTTTGGGAACTTGACACAGTTTTGGGATGTTTTAATAATTTATCAAAACAAACGAGGCACTATATGAAAGTTTGCACCACTTGACACTGTGAATTGGATGATACAGACAACCGTTGTGAAATGGAACTGGGAACTCATGTTTTGGAGTTTTTAGAGGGGGGAACTGTTGACTTTTCAATAATATAGGCTCAAGAATGAATTTTATTCCATTTTTATTATTTTACTTCAACCATAGACATTTGTAGTTTCACCATTAACAATCTTTTGCAACAACCAAGATCACAAGAAGAAAACACCATGCACTAGTACACAAGAACTATCATGGGAAACCCTTCTCAACAAGAAAAGAAAACCTAACCAATCCTTTTCTATATTCTTCAAGAGAAATACCTCCACACCATAAACCTAACACACAAAAGGGTGCTCACAAAACCCTATAAGACTAGCGCCCAAGAGAGGTGTGCACTTTTCCCAAGAACAAGTACTTGCTGAAATTTCCAAACTCACACTTGTGTTTTGTTTCCTTAATGGGGAATTTACCTTTTTTTATATTACACTGAGCCTACTAAAAGTATCGTCTATTGGAACAATAGGGATGACCTCAATAACTCACAATATAATTAATAATTACCATATTAATTATATTTTACATTAATTATCTTTCATTTTATGGTGGGGCTGACATGTATCCTTTACATCACAAATAGGTTTACAGGTAAGTATGACTCTTGGAGAATATAGCAAGGGATCCCATAAACCCTCTAGTGCTCAACCACTAGGGGCACATCAATCTGTGCTCAGCCACAGGGATGTCCACATCTCTATCTCATTGTGTGTCACAAGAGAATCACACTCACTAGTGCTCAACCACTAGGATCATGTTCACATCTTCTCAGTCATAGGCAGGTCCAACTCAGTGGATGTCTTTCTCACTGTGTCTCATAGGAGAATCATATAGAGTATCACATCATCTCAACTCTCTACACATAGGATACCAGTACATCATGTCATCTCCGTCTGAGAGAGAATGACACACCCAACTCATGGGCTTCCTCATGCCACATAGGGGCACACAATATTCCATCTCCATCTCAGAGAGGAACCACACACCTAGATCATGGGATTCCTCTCCTCACACAAGGGAAGAATGTTCCATCTTCGTCTTAGAGAGGAACCACACACCCATATCATGGGCACACCCAGCTCATGGGATCTCTTTCAATTCAAATCACTCAGTCTTTGTCCTGGTGGATGTATCACACAACTATAATCATCAACTTTCCCTCTCAACTAGGGAGGCATTCTCCATAAGGCCAAGTCTCTCACATATGTACTTTGTTGGCCCTCGACCAAGTTTTGATGAAACATTGGTTGTGTTTGACCATTTTTGGGACTTTGATAGGCTGGTCGAAGACGGAGCGCCCAAGCGAAGTGAAGATCATGATATCTCACCCATTTTATGGGATGTTTGGGTTGTTAGGGTTTATGTAACAGGTATGTGATGTCGGCCCAAGGGTTTACCCATGTTTAGGTCTTTTTGTAATGTATAAATAAGTATCTAGGTGATGTAAGTAGATGTCAATTTTGAAGTCATGGGCTTAGTGCATGACTAAAGTATGTTAAGACTTGAAGGTCTAACTGCAAGTGAATGTAAGAGACTTTTTGCACAAACTATGTAAGGCTTTGTGCCCTAACCTTATTTGGGGAAGGAAGATATGGCGAGGTGTGCATAGATTTCCTATCCTTTGTGGATTTGGCTCTGTGGCTTTGTGCACAAGATCAAAGGAATGTAAAAATATTGAAGACTAATAAAGAAGAAGAAGAGTTGGTGGATGTAGCCCCACACTGGGATGAACCATGTATATCCTGTGTTGATGTGATTTGTACGATATTGTTGATATCGTTTATGTTGTTTATCTGTTAGTGTATTAGTCTTTATATATGTTAGATAAATATATGTATGCTTAGTTCTCTATTGATGATAAATGAATTCTAGATCTGATCCAATAACTATGTGCTAAGTGATGAAAAGTAATTGATCTTAGTTGCTATTATGTTGTTCGGTATCTAGGGTTTAATATACAATATGAATGGATTTATGAACTAATGCATGGTATTGGATAAATTCTCTGTTAAGTGTTGTAATAACATATATGTGTCCCATATAGGATGTAGATACCTGAGTCCTACAAACCCCCTACCTCTACCTTGGGTGAGACTTCATCTACTTCGTTGGTGTTGCCGAAAGGGCTGGTAGTTAGGGTTTTGTTGGTGCGTTATTGAAGTGTTGAACCTTGGGTCTTCCCCTATGCCAAAAAATGGTTCTGTTTCCGCAACCTAAAATTGTGATTGTTGGGAACTAAAGAAAAGAGAAAGCTTTGTGCGTAGATCTGTTGTTGTAGTCCGCAATAGTTTACTTAAATTGAAAATCTCTGTGCTAAGAAATGAACTAGATCTGAAGAAAAGAGGTAAGATCTCAAATCTTTGTGCTCTGCTAAAGGTAGTATAAGAGGAAATTTTTTCTTCGAAATTTTGAGTCTATGTATGTTCGATAGATTTTGTCCTAGTCTGAAAACTAGGTCACAACTAGAAGAATGAGTCAATCTGAATAGATTTGATAGAGATAGTGAAAGATATGTTATTCCTATGCATAGAAAGAACTTTTGGACTAACAAGTGGATGTAGGAACCTATAAAGAATTGTTACAGATTTTAGGTCCATCACTGTGACTCTAGTGTGCAATACAGGAAGGGTTGGGGATCATTTAGAATAAAGAGAGGATTGACACTATGTTATAATTGCAGAAGACTGAGACATCTTTCTAAGGAATTCCTTGGTACAAGTCCTATTTTTCTCTGTTGTAAAGATATTGGTCACAGAGTTGAGGATTTCCCTAGAATGATTGCCAAATTTGAAAAGATGAAAATAAGACAAGAAAACTATGAAGGAGGTCAAAGGATTGAGGATATATTAGAAAACCAGAAAGAATCAGAGACTATGTTATTATAGCTGAAAGAAACACTTAATGATCACATAGACATGAGTTTACCAAAGATATTCAGAGAGAAGTAGCCAATAGAAACAAGAATAGGATACTTTGACATAGAATATGTCTTGGATGAGGATAGACAGGTGAATATTATACTAGAAATCACTTCGAAAATTTTGGGAAATCCTGCTATAGTACCTTCATTGGGAAAGATATGTTTGTTTAAAGCAAAGATGATAACCATATGTGGAAGAGTCATTAATGTACCTATGATTTCCCATGGAAAATCGACTGAAGAATAATTTGAAGTCATTAAGTTTGTTGAGAACAACACTCCTTTTGCACTTTTGTTAGGAAAGACCTGGATTGAGAAAGATAAGATACGAAGGAAAGCATAGGAGGAAGCCACATAACAAAAAAAAAGAATTAAGGGACTTCATGACTAAAGAAATAAAGGGACTAATAGAAGAATAACAGAATATGTTGAATAAACTGAGGGCCAAAGAACTAGTTATCGAAGATGGAAGAACAAAAGAAAGTTTAAAGAACCTACCCATAGAGTAAATAAGTGCATTCACCCGAGAAATAGTAGGAGAAGAGGTATTAACCTTCAAACCTTTGGAAAACCCTCAGCAATGAAACATTACTATGCTAAGGTATGAAAAGAATAAGAATTGAAAGACGAACCTAGATTCTCAAATTACAGGAGAGAAGGCCAGAAAGCTCAGTAAGAAGAAAGAAAAATTAGAAAAACTACAGGAAGTCCCAGAAAAGACTTCGCAGAAGGCAAGCTTGCAGAACTTGAACCTTGCCAGAATAGAAGAACCACATAGAATGGGACTTCACCACGATGAAGATATATGACTGTTGGATGCATCCCAACCGCTATAACGATGCTCCAGAATGGATAGAAACGTAGTTATTGACAGAAAGATCATCATTGGACCGTTGATACCATGCGATAATGGATGGATGCACATTGGTGGATGTATTCATACCCGTTGAAGGAATCTGTTACGACGATGCTTATTTAACTCGTTGGATGTTGCATCAGGAACAATTTTTTCAAACTGAGATATTCACGCTAACAAAGAACTGATTTCATACCATGTTGGGATTTCTAGACCTCGCCATTTATTTGATTACCTTTTTTGTCCATTCACCTACCTGATTTATTTCATTACAAGTGTGAATGTCAGACGAACGTAGCGTAGTAGAGAAGTCGGTGGAGGCAATTCTCATGGATATCATGACTGAGAAAGTCATGTCTATAGGAATACAAACATTGTTGAATGGAAGATTGTAAGCATCCCCATCGACTGGATGGTGTTCTAGCTGCGCTGCTGAGAAATGAAGAAATCACCGCGATGATATGGCTAACATGAAGTATATCTCATCATTATTTCCAGAATACATCCCACCTTTGACTGGCATGGTGAACCGTGACAGTGTCCCATGTGATTTTGAGTACACACTCATAATTGTGTACCTCCCAAAGGGAATATGCATAGTTGGACCCCAACTGGGACCGATCCCAGCTCTCAAGATCAACGACTTTAACCTCAGAGACTGAAAGAACTATGTGATGCTCGCACCACATAGGTACCTGATGATGAAGACTAGGAAGAAGCCCAAGATAGTTCCCTTGCCATGGATTAAGGAGCTCTCACGATCCACGATCTTTAACATAACGAAGATCCCCCACTTTGGTCATCATCAAAAGGTTAATGCTTCCATTAAACACCTCCTGTCATGCTACCATGGAGAGTATCTATGGCTTGGTAGGCATGTCACTGTGGGTCCTATACTGATCCACCTGATCACTATACTAAGCATGCAAGGACCGAACTCTCACTAGTTCTACCCAGGGAAGACGTGAGATCACTCCATGGTACAATGAATAAAGGAATCCTACGATGATATAGAGAAGGGAAAGTGAGTCTATAAGATAGAATCCATCTAGGATGGTGCAATGTGCCTTGCTTGTGAGATGATTGCTGGCATGCTCGTTAGAAAGAACCGACTGAAAAACTTCACAGGTTTCATATTCGACCTCGTAGGGAAGTGTGTCAAAGGAATGTAGATGAACTCGGCGAGTTACTTCATCAACGAGTATGAGTAGGACTGTCGCAAAGCGCAAGACCAAGGATACAAATTCCACTTCATTTGGTTACTGGTGCTCATTGCATTTGTTGCTTGGAAGATGCTGGAAGGAGAAAAATTCCTTGAAGTCGATCCATCTGAATCGTTGGCTGCAAGGTTCACTACCTTGTGGTATATGAATGATATGGAGAAGCAGTTGCAGTCGAATGTTGTCTTCCATACTTATTACCTACATCTAAAGTATGCTATTGAATCCTTTCCATGGACGTCCCTGAATACACTCCATCGATACAGGCCACAAGCGAAGTTCCACGCAGATTGACACTCCATCTACATCACCGTGTGTGGGGATGAAAGTAAGGAGGAGCTACAGTCTTACTATAAGTTGACTGAGGAAGACAGGGAATATATTACTAAGGAATGGCCATAACAATTCCTTGTACTAGTGGAGGATGAAGAAATTTTTGACCCAATTATCATCGGAAGCCCATTATTCACCTGGGTCAAACATGATGGATAGACTAGTGCCAAGAAAAATAAGAAAAAGGACGAAGTCCAAGACATAGAAAGTGTTGAGAAGGATAATGCATCAGAGGAAACTGTGCCTGACTCACCTGCAAGAGAAGGAGGAGACAAAGTGAAACAAGAGGTAGGAGGGGAAGAAGGAGAAAGGAAGGAAAAAGGCGAAGCTACACTACCAAAGGATCCCCTCACCATAGTAGAATCATCACAGAAGAGGAAGTTTTCCTCGAAGAAACCTTCGACAAGGAAGAAGGCTCACACCAGAAAGCCTTAGTCGAAGAATCTGCTCATAGTGGAAGACATTGATTTCATCATCATATCTATAGAATACTCTTCAAATACATATTGTAGAAACATGGGGTAAAGCAGGAGTCGATGTATGATATAATAGAGAAAGAGCTCATAGACATCCAACAAGCTATCCATTCAAGTCACGTAGTGCCTGCTGCACCATCCTGAGAAGAAAATGCAGAATTGGGGGATGATCCCACCTAGTTATGAATATTAGCAGATGCAACAGAGGTTCAACTTCATCGAGCCCAAGAGGAAAAGGAACAGGACACATAAGCCTTAAATAAAGAAAAGGAGGAGTTCCTAGAGAAACTTTGAGTTGCGCAGAAAGAGAAAGATAAACTTATGGTGATGTTCGAAGAGGAAAAAGAGAAAATACAGAAAGAGAAAGACCAACTTCTCACAGAGCATATTGGGGATAAAGAGGCAATGACTAGAGAACTCTGCTCTATACCAACCTTGGTACAAGAGGAACTGGAGTCAACAAATATGAAAGTGGGGAAGCTCGTTGAGGCCATTCAACAACTTCAAGAAAGATTAACATACTTAGAACTTCAAGCAGTGTCGAGCACTCCACAAGAAGTGCAAGATCAGAGGGAAGAAGATTCTAGGAGCACAATAGAACAAATCAGGGCATTATCCTCAGAATGTAAACAATTAAGTGATCGAAGTGTGTAGACCTATGAGCACCTTGCAGAAGATCCAGAGCTGAGGGGATTGGAAAGATAACTCTAGGAGGTAAATAAGTAGGTGTCCATCGTACAAGAATAGATGAAACTGGTGACTACAATTGAGAACATGAAGAGGTCATAGGAGTAGCATTTTGTCCAACAACAGGTTACTTCCATCTAGAGCAAGGTTATGGAAGTGAAACAGAGACCCCAGCCACTGCAGAACGAAGCCTGCACACTTTTCAAAGATATTGAGGAACAAGACTTACAACTGGAACATATGGTCATGACAGTGGAACAATGCCTAGAAGGGCCTTTCAACAAGAAAGTACTTCAAGATTTCATCGAGAAGGAGGCTCTAGTGAAGCTGCAAGTTGAGGAAGCTTGAGCTACTCTTGAGGCCTTCGAAGCAAAGTGACCCGTGAAGAGTGTTGGGGGCATGTTGGCCCTCGACCAAGTTTTGAATAAATGTTGGTCGTGTTTAACCAATTTTGGGACTTTGACAGGACAGTCGAATATGGAGCACCCATGTGAAGCAGAGATCACGGGATCCCACCCATTTTTATGGGATTTTTGGGCTATTAGGGTTTATGTAATGGATATGGGATGTTATCCCATGGGTTTACCCATGTTTAGGTCTTTTTGTAATGTATAAATAAGTAGCTAGGCGATGTAAGTAGATGTCAATTTTGAGGTCATGGGATTATTGCATGACTAAAGTATGTTAAGACTTGTAGAGACAAGTGCAAGTGATTGTAAGAGAATTTGTGCACATATTGTGTCAGGCTTTGTGCCCTGACCTAATTTGGGGAAGGAGGATCTGGCAAGGTGCGTGCCAAAAGGGCTGGTAGTTAGGGTTTTGTTGGTGTGTTGTTGAAGCATTGAACCTTGAGTCTACCCCTATGTCAACATACTTGAAATTTATATTGGAAAGTGGTTTGGTGAATATGTTTGCAATATTCTCATGGGTAGGAAGGTACTGCATGTTTACTCTTTTCCTTAGCACCATGTCTCTGATATAGTGATATTTTATCTTGATATGTTTCAATCTATCATGAAACATTGGGTTCTCAAAGAGCTTCACACAACTCTAGTTATCACAATGTATAGTAGTAGGATTTATCTCATGATCGAATAAATATGTCACAGGTTTGTGAAGCCTCACTGCTTCGTGAATTGTCACATTCAGTGATATGTACTCTGCCTCTGGGGTACTCAATGCCATAGAGCTTTGTTTCCTACTACACTAGGAAACCATGGAAAATCCTAAAGTAAAGCAATGACTAGAGGTTCTCTTTCATTCCACTGCACTCCCTGCCCAATATGCATCGACATATCCATGTAAGCTCAAGTCTACACTGGAGGCATATCTTAGGCCATATACAATTGTGCCTCGTAGGTATCTCAATACATGTTTTTCTGCTATCCAGTGAGTCTGTCTCTGTTGGCTCATGAATTGGCTAAGCACATTTACTTCATATCATATATCAGGTCTGGTGTTAACTAGATACATCAGTGATCCAATTAATTGTTTGTACAAGTGTGAATCAATATCTCCTAAATCAGTATCACTCAGTTTCTTCAAATCCATCACCATTGGTGTAAGCATGGATTTTCATTCTGTCATACCGAACTTTTTCAATATCTCCACAGTATATTTTCCTTGACTCAGGAAAGTCTCATATGTCCTCTTCGATACTTCTAGTCCCAAGAAGTAATGCATCAAGCCTAAATATTCCATCTCAAACTTAACAGTTAATGCTTGTTTTCATTCAACAATGAGTCTCTCTGAACCGGTGAGGAAAAGTTCATCCACATATAGGAACAAGATTAACCACTCATTTCCATCAATGTGATAATATAGGTTTGGACGGGCAACACTCTTGTTGAATCCCAAACTCATAAGGAATCCATCCATTTTCTTATACCAAGCACAAGTTTCTTGCTTTAGTCCATACAAGGATTTCTTCAATCTGAACACATGATATTTTCCGTTGTGTATAATGAATCCTTTTGGCTACTTTATATAAACTTCTTCATCACTTTCACAATTGAGAAAGGTTGTATTTACATCCATTTGATGTAGTTTTGAACCCATGGAAGAATCTAGTTCAATGATAGAACGAATGGAAGTGTATCGGGATACTAGAGAAAATGTCTCATCATAGTCAACTCCCTCTACTTGCGAGAATCCTTTGGCTACAAATCTTTCTGTGTATTTATCGATTCTTCCATCAGCTGCATGCTTGATTTTATAAATCCGTTTGGAATTTACAACATAATTTCCCTTTGGTATTGGAACAATATCCCATACATCATTTTGTAATACAGACTAATATTCTTCTATCATGGCATCTTTACATACCTATTCACCTAAATATTCTCCATGAAAAGAAGGTTCAAAGTCAATGATGCGGCTCATGGCTGAAAGGTATCTTGATAATATTTTTGGTCTCTTAGTCTCTCTGGTTTTCCGTTGAGGGGTTGTATGTCCCTCTGCTTCTTGTAGAGTTTGTCACGACCAAGCAGGCCTTTTATGTCCTATTGGAATATATCTAGGCATGTCAATTGGAGAAACTAGATTGGATGGAAAAACTAGATCAACTAGAATAATGTTTGTCTCCCTATGAACTACTGAAGGGGGAGAAGGTACCGTCTCACTATCAATTTCCATATGAGATTCTCTGGATATTTGGAAGGCTATCACTTCCTCAAAAGTAACATCTCTGCTTATCTCAATCTATCTTTGGCAAGGAATGTAGATCTGATATGCCATTGAGGATTCACTATATCCTACAAACGTACCCTTTCTCCCTGAAGGTTCTAGCTTGGATCTCTTCTCTTTGGATGCATGAAAATACACTAGGCATCCAAATATCCTGAAGTGTCTAATCTCAGGCTTCACTCTGGTGAAAGATTCTTCTAGATTTATGTTCTTCAATATCTTATGATGAATCCTATTATGAACATACACTATTGTCATACATGCTTCTTCCCATAGAGTCATAGGTAGACTCTGATCATGTATCATTTCTTTGGTTTTCTCGATCATAGTTCTTGTCTTCCTCTCTGCAACCCCATTTTGCTGAGGGTTGTAATGAACTATGAAATCCCTCGTGATCCCTACTTCAATACATAAACTGTTAAAATCCTTAGAGGTGTATTTTCCTCCATTATCTGATCTTAGTACCTTGATCTTTCTTTCAGTCAGGTTCTCAACCCGAGATTTGAATTCTTTAAATTTTACAAGGATTCCATCCTTGTTATTCAGGAATTAAATCCAAGTTTTTTGAGAGTGGTCATCTATGAAGAGTACATTGTACAAGTACCAATTCATAGATGCAACAATAATTGGCCCACACACATTTGAATGTATCAAGTCCAATATTTCCTTGGATCTATTATCATTCCTTAAGAAGGACCCTTTAACATTGTTTCCAAGAGAACATCATTTCCAAGAACATTTATGATGAATCTATATCTCTGGAATACCTATGACCATTTTCCCTAGAGCTGGGAGAGCTCTATAATGAATGTGAGAAAGTATTCTATGTCATAGCTCACTCAAGATGATAATGTCATGTAGCAGGGACTGGAGTGGTATGATGGTTAATCTGTACAAGTTGATTTATCGAACACCAATTACTTTGGCATAATTTATATGTGAGTCTTTGTGCCATACAAGAACTCTTCCTTCTGAAAAGGTAACTGTTTATCCTTTGTCTTCCAAAGAAGAAATGGATATAAGGTTCCTCTTCATTCCACATACATATAGTACTTCATTTATTTGAAGCTATATATCTCAATCTAGTTGGAAGGTATAATTTCCAACCCATTTCACATTATATCTAGCATCGTCTCCAAGGAAAACATGTATATGCATTTCTTTCTTAACAAAATTTGTTAGGCGATCTCTAAAACCGGTCATGTGCCTCGAGGAACCACTGTCAATTAACCAAGTATTTTCATTGGTAGGGACCATACCTGAGAGTGTTGAGATGTTTATGTCTTCATATCCTTGAAGTCTTGGCTTCCAGGAACTGAGTTTTCTTGATCTACCAAGCTTGTCTTCCATCATGATTATGCTCATCATATTTTTAGATTCTTCACAAAGCTTGTCTAGGCTAGGCTAGCACTTTTAGGTTTTTTTGGGCTTATGAATTCTAACAATAAGCCTTGAAATATAGGATAAAAATGGGTGAGCTAAAGAGATATTTTAATGAGTTGCAAAAACCCTAATTCTGAAATTTCTAGAGAACTTGGCGAAACCCTAGAAACCCTAGGGCCAAAAAATAAAAATGCTCAGAAATGAAATATGAATATTTTTGGAGGCCCTCTAAAGGAATCCATACACTCCCATGCACTTTTTATCCCCATTTTCCAGGTATCAAGTGCTAAAAATATTCAGAAATGAAGGTCGTATGAAATTTCTGGAAACCATAGGAGCGTCGTACAGTTTTGTAGAAGACTGGAATTTGCTTGTGAAATCGATTATTCAAGACCTATTATTTGACACCATGTTGATTTTTCAATAAGCTAGGATCAAGCATGAATTTTATTCCATTTTTATTATTTTACTTGAACCATAGATATTTGCAGTTTCACCATTAACAATTTGTTGCAGCAACCAAGATCACAAGAAGACAACACCATGCACAAGTACACAACAAGTATCCCGTGAAACTATTCTCAACAAGGGAATAAAACCTAGCCAATCCTTTTATATATTCTTCAATATAAATACCTCTGCACAATAAACCTAGCACATAAAAGGGTGCTCACAAAACCCTATAAGACTAGTGCCCAAGATAGTTGGGCACTTTTCTCAAGAGAAAGTACTTGCTGAAATTTCCAAAATCACACTTGTGTTGTGTTTCCTTAATGAGGAATTTAACTTTATTTATTTTATACTGAGCCTATAAAAAGTAGTGTCTATTGGCACAACAAGGACAACCTCAATAACTCACAATATAATGAATAATTTCCATATTAATTATCTTTTACATTAATTATCTTTCACATTAATTATATTTCATTTTATGGTGGGGTCGACCTGTACCCTTTACATCACAAATAGGGTTACAGGTAAGTATGACTCTTGAAGAATATAGAAAGGGATCTCATAAACCCTCTAGTGCTCAGACACTAGGATTGTGTTCACCTGTGCTCAGGCACATGAGTGTCCAACTCAGTAGATCTCTTTCTCACTGCATCTCAGAGGAGAATGATCTGGAGTATCACATAATCTCAACTCTCTGCACAAAGGAGACAAGTGCATATTTTCATATTCGTCTTAGAGAGAACAACAAAACCAGCTCATGGGCTTCCTCACCCCAGACAGGGGCACAAAACATTCCATCGTCGTCTCATAGAGGAATCACACACCCAACTCATGGGATTCCTCATGCCACACAGAGGCACAATGTTCCATATTCATCTCAGAGAGGAATCACACACCCATCTCATGGGTACACTCAACTCATGGGCTCTCTATTAGGTTGACTCACTCATTATGTGTCTTGGAGGATGTCACACGCAACTGTAATCATCAATAGAAACAACCACCAAGTGTCAATATGGATGTATGTTATTTGTCTAAGGATCAGTTATGATCTGGGAGGCCTCCTACAAAAGGAAAATGCACTCAAATGGACACCTTATTAGCCATAAAGAAGATGTTGCAAACATTTCCAAAATCATCTTGAAATATAACAATTTTTTTTCTTTATGTTGTACAATTGTAGCTACACCACCTTCAGGAACAACAATCTTATGCAGGTGTTGTTATTCGAATTGTAAAGTTGTCAATAACAGTCTAGGCTATAAGATAAGGTCTGTAAGACTGAAGGGAGCTTCGAATGGTGTGAGAGAGACTTATATTTTTTATGTTGTCTATGTAGCAGAGAGTATCTCCTATTGTATGTACTATACCTAAGACACTTTGGATAATATAAATCAATCTTGGTCCTTATCATCTTGTTTATGTCTAATTATGATTACATTCTATTGAATGACTCATTTAGATGAATTGTATCTCTGTTGCAATGGAGGATCTATTGTGATATTGTTTATTATTATATCATATTTTTCTCTTTGATTATGAGAAGTTATTGTTTCAGAGTGTTTTATTCAAATGTCCTTCAATACTACCTGATGTAGATGGTAGGCATTTTATATTTTTCTTATTAAGTCTTCCACCTTCCTGCTTTATTTCTTAAATCCTGATCGAAGTTACTCAAAGCCTTATTTTCTAGTGCATATTGTATGGATTAAGCTGTGATTGAAATTCTTTTTCTCAGTTTTTTATCCATTTTCCACCTTATCATAAACACTTATCTTTAATATTTCGATGGGTATTGGGATTTCACTTACAACAATCTAAGTGTGACTTCTAGTGATAACATTTTTGGCATCGTTTTTGGGAAATGGATTGGGAAAATTTACCTGGGTTGTACGACAAGAAAAATTACTAATTTTTATGGTGCACTATAATTAGTAAATAGAAGACTGCATATTGCACTTGGTGACTCCAAATTTCAGTTGTGGCTCCCAAAGGTAGACACGCGAGGTTTAATCCATGGTCACATTTGGATGCACCTGAACCTAATCCAGGAAATATATTAAAGAAAGAAAAAGTGTTGAAAGTACCCTCATCTTCCAAATCCTCAGGTACTTTTGCAAATTTACCTAACTCTTATTTCCATACTCCAGTTGTTGCTTCTCATTTTTCTCATTTTTTTCACTTTCCCATTGTTGAAACTCATGTAAAGACTAAACTAGGATATTTCCCTATAGAATATTTATCTTTTTCTCATGAGATAAAATAATAAAGTATTGAAAATTTTGATGTTCTTGCATCCCCTCAAATTGTAAATCGGTTGAGGCTTGAGAGTCTGGAAGAATTTTCTCTCTTAGGTTCTCCTTCTCCCCATTCTTTCAAATTTTTTGTGACCAAAGAAGAAGGAACCTTAGTTCCTATTGAGTTTTCCCCATCCTCATCCAAGACCCAACCACTTTTTGTTAAGTTTGAAACTCCTTGATCTTATACTCTTCCTTTTCCCAAGATATGTGGTATACAGATTACAACTTTTCATGTCAAATCACCTCCTACTTCTACTAGAATTCAGAATACACCTTTCCCTAATCAAATGGTAGGGGATAATCCTCCTCAGAATAGAATGGATGCCATTGTGGATACTAGGTATTCACCTCGGGTACTTCCTCATCCTATGAATTATCTTCCAATAGGATATTACCTAAAGTATATTCCCAATTTCACAAGAGAGGAGGATATCACTACAAAAGAACACCTTGCAATATTTTATAGCTATGCTGATAATTTGAATATTGAGAATGAGGATCTTTGGATGAGACTTTTTGTACAAAGTCTTGATGGTGAAGCTAGAAGATGGTTTAGGAGTTTATCTCCTAGATCAATTGCTAGGATTGAAGCCCTAGTTTATGCTTTTTTAAGCCATTGGGGTGACAAGAAGGATTTTTTATATTATATCATTGGATTTGGGGTGCTTAAAAGAAAAAAGATGAATCAATATCATACTTTTCAAAAAGATTTAAAAAAATGTATAATAAAATACCTACTAAGATCAAGACTATTGAAAGGTTTTATAAAATAACCTATGTTGGTGCCTTTGACCCCGAGTTTGGTCTTTTGTTGAGAGAGAGAAGATCTACTTCACTATCCCATATGCAAGATGATGCCCTAGAAGTGGAATCAAACATATTAGTTGCAGATAAATTAACAGGAAAATATGATAAGGATAGGAGGAAACAAAAAAAAGAAGCTTCCACCTCTTATACTTCAACAACTAACCCTTAGGTGGATGAATTGACTAAGTTAGTGAAGTCACTTTATACATAAATGAAAAAACTAAAACTTGAGGGGAGATAAGTGAATAGAAATACACAAGATTTTGGAAATAGAAACAATTTTAGAATACAAAACAATGCACCTCAAATTCTTCAAAGAGATCAAAGGAATAAAGAAGATCAAAAGGTTCAAACCCCTCTTCAAAACAATCTGGTTGATGATGAAGAAGGAGAAAATGAGGAAGTTGATCAAGAAATGAATTCTCATGGAGACACATCTACTTCCTCTCACCTAACTTAATATGCTTATGAAGAGTCTCTAATGAACAATCAAATAAATGAGTTAATAAAGAGAGAGAAAACAAACGAAAATCAGAATAAGTAAAACTTGAGGTCAAAATAGAAAGAGGGAAAGCTTAGTACATCCAAACAGCCTTAAAAATCAAAACCCTCTACTAAAATAGTGGTTGCACAAAAGAAAGGACATGAACAAAAAAATAACCATCCTGTGGTTAAATCCCCTTCCCAAGAAGTAAAAGAAATTTTGAAATCCCCATCTTATTTGAACTTTGAGAATGAAATTCAAAATATTAAAATGCTAGTCCCATTCCTAGAGTTGATGAAAAATTAATATTTCAAGAAGTCCATTTCTAAGATGTTGTAACCTGATTTTTCTTCCCATTCAACAGATTCAATAAATTTTCAAGATGAAAAACCTACAGTTATATTGGGGCCTTTAGTAGAAGATAGATATGACTCCTCTCCTCTTTTTTATACCTCATTGAATGTACATGATAATATGTTTCACAATTTCCCGATAGATTCAGGTGAATCCAATAACTTAATTCATAAATTTGTTATGGATGAATTGGGTCTAGAGATCACCAAAGCATATCATGATCTATATTCTTTTGACTCAAGGAAAATGAAATGCCTATGGGTGACTAAAGATTTGGTTTTAATCTCTTCCAATTTCCCATGAAGAGTATAGTCATGGATATAGTAGTTGCAGATGTTCTCCCTAAGTTTGGGATGTTATTGTCCAGATCATGGATTAAAAAGTTGGGAGGGACATTGCAAATGGATCTCTCCTATGCCACAATACCTATCTTTGGGGGTGAACATAGAAGGTTGTATAGAGAAGCACAATTGGCTTATATTATTAGTGATTAAGGTAATCCCACAAACCATCATATTTATGTTGTTGACACTGACTTGGGATCTAGCATTCTGCAATTCACTAATCTTCTTCAGTCACCTCTAGAAATTAGAAAGGAGTCACCAATAGCATGTGAAACAGTCAAACAAGGTGCTCAAACTTGGAAAATGTATTTAATGGGGAATATTCTAAAGATAGTATTGGTGTTGGAGTTGTTTTCATCCCCCCTATCAATAATTCATAACTTTGTATTTCAAGTTGGAATTTGAAACCACGAACAACATCGCAAAATATGAGGCCCTAGTTTTGGAACTGAGGCTGGCTAAAGATATGAAAATTGAAGAATTATCAGTTTTTGTAGATGCATATATGATTCTACATTATATCGTAAATATATTTCAAGAAAAACGTCCAGGTTTGATAACTTATAGGAATGAGGTATGGGATCTTATTAAGAATTTCTTGCTAGCTTTCAACGTATCCTTTGTTCCTAGAGAAGAGAATACATTGGCTAAATCCTGAGTTGTTTATGCTAGTAACTTTAATGTCCTAGTACCTCCTAAGCTCAATTATCATGTTGAGGTAAAGTATAGGCCTTATATATCTGACAATGTCAAACATTGGAAGGTTTTTGAAGATGATATTAAAATTAAGAGATTTTTGGAAACAATAGAGGAGTTTTTTTCTCTTCTCATTGATCAAGACCTAGATGATGAAATCAATCCTCATGCTAATAAATTCTTGAATAAGATTGCAGACCACAAGATTGTCCAGTTTTCTAGAAATCATATTCCCAAGGGATTGGTTCCTTTGGAGATATTATTTGATAGTAATGATGTGGTTGTCAAAGTGAGACGTTCAAATGAAGATTTTGATTTGACAGAGTGTAATCTAGGTACTAATGAAAATCCCAAGTATGTCAAGCTATATAGTAGTCTCTCAGAAAAAACAAAGAGTTGAGTATATCAAATTGTTAATACAATTTCCTGATGTCTTTGATTGGAAGTATGATGATTTGAAAACTTATGATACAAGAATTATTGAGAATAAAATACCTTTAAAGGATGATACCAAACCATTCAGACAGAACTAAGTCAGACAATTCTACATTTCTTCCCATCATGGAGAAGGAGGTTAAAAAATTTCTTGATGCTTAGATCATCATACCTTTGAAGTATTCTGAGTGGATAAATAATATTGTCCCTATTAGGAAAAAAGAATGGAGAAATTAGAATTTGTGTTGATTTTAGGAATTTAAACAGATGTTATAGGAAAGATAATTACCCCTTTCCTAAGTTGGATCATATTTTTCAAAGGGTGACAGGCTCAATAAGGATTTCCATGATTGATGTATTTTTAGGCTACAATCAGATTTATGTTTTTTTTGAAGACATGGAGAATACAACATTCACCACTCCTTGGGGTACATTCATGTATGCCAAGATGCCCTTTGGTCTCATGAATGCAAGGGAAACATTTCAGTGTGAAATGGATATTGATTTTATTGGAGAAAAGGATATGTTTGTGGAGATCTACTTCGATGACATCACAGTGTTTTCAAAATTTGATCAAGATCATTATCAACATTTGGAGAAGGTGTTCCTAAAATGCAGAAAATATGGACAGTCACTTAATCCCAAGAAGTACCTCTTTTCTCACATATTGTCTTAGCTAAAGGGGTAAAAATTGACCCAATTAGAGTAGAGGCCATCAAGACTCTATCTCTTCCTAGGTCCAATAAAGAGGCTTGGTCCTTTTTGGGTAAGATAAACTTCTTGAGAAGATTGATTTCCAATTTTGTTGAGTTAGTTAAATTTATCACATCCATGCTAAGAAAGGGAATGAGGTAAAATGGAAACTTGCAGCTAGGAATTCTATTGATCAAATTAAACAAGCACTGATTGAGTCACCTGCTCTTATTAGCCCTGATTATTTAAAATAATTTATGATATTTTCTTTTTTTTCAAATGATACATTAGTTGTTGTGATCCTTCATAAAAACTCAGATGGAATGGAGTAGCCTATTTATTTTTTCACCAGAGATTTGAGAGATGATAAAGTTAGATATGACATCATGGATAAACAATTTTATGCTTTGGTCAAAGATATACATTCCATACTTATTTATTATGTCCCTTCAAGATCTATTAAAGAAATTCTAATTTAGTATAACATAGATGGAAAAAGGAGTAAGTGGATTTCCAAAAGTCTAGAGTTTGATCTCGAGATGAAACCTACCAAGATTTTGAAAGGACAGTATTTGGCTAGATTGTTAGCTCAATCAAATTGTAAGTCATTGGGGGTTAGTTTCATGAATGAAGATTATGTATATCAACAGATATTACTAGAAACAACTCACATATCAGCCCAAATTTTACAAAGTGTAGTTGGTATAGGGACCTCATCCATTTATTGGAGACATTGCAACCTCCTACTAGACTTGAGAAGACTAAGGTGAGGCATTTAAAGCTCAATGAAATTAGATATTTCATTGTTGATCATTTTCTGTATTGGAAGTATCTTGTAGGGGTTCTTTTAATATGATTGGATTCAAAAGAGGAAAAGAAAATCATGAATGATTTTCATGATAGCCTATGTGGAGGTCAAAAATTTTGGAGGGCTATTGCATATAAAATACTCAGAGCTGGGTACTTCTGGCCTACTTTATTCATTGATGTATGTGCAAAGATCAGGGCTTGAGATCAATGTCATAAATTATCAAGAAAGGAGAAGCTAAAATATTTGCCTCTAAAGCCCATAGTAGTATCTGGTCCTCTCTAACAATGGGGATTAGATTTTATTGGAGAAATCCATCCATCTTCAAGTGGATAGCATTGTTGGATATTGACTACCACTGATGATTTCACCAAGTGAGTAGAATCCATTCCCACAAGAAATGCAACACATAAAGTATTCATTGGCTTCCTGGAAGACATTTTGTCAAGGTTTGGTTTTCGTAACAAGATTGTTACTGATAATGTTACAAATTTTAAAGCAGATCCTTTGGCTAAGCTTTGTGAAAATTTTTGGATTGAACTCATTCACTCTACTCCATACTACCCTCAAGGTAATGGCTTAGTAGAATCCTCCAAGAAGAGCCTAGTAAAGATCATCAAAAAAATGCTAGAGGATAACAAAAATTCAGGGTATTCAAAGATGAAGTTTTCTTTTTGGGAAGATAGAGTAACTACCAAGAGATCAATTGGCACTACTCCATTTATGTTGGTCTATGGAAATGAGGCTATTTTGCCTACTCAACTAGCATTACCTGTGGAAAATTTTCTTGAAGAAAAAAAAGGAGAACCAGATGATATGATCAGGAGGATGCATATGCTAGTGGAAGTACAACAAACCAGGGATCAAATCTTTGATAAAGCACAAATCCATCAATAGAAAATCAAAGAAGATTTTGAGAAGAATGGGAAGAAGGAAGATTTCTAGTTGGGAGACATGGTGCTCAAATGGGATGCATAAAGGAAAGACAAGGGTAAACATGGTAAATTTGAAGCCTTGTGGTTTGGTCTTTTCTAGATTTCTGAAGTTTTGAAAAATAACATTTTTAAATTGGAGAGCTTGGATGATACTGAATATTTTGGTGGCCCATTCAATGGGCATTTTCTGAAGAAATACTTTTCCTGAAGCCATGAGTGGATTCCTTTCATTGTAAATATCACTATTTAGTTTGTTTTATTTTATTTCAATAATGACTCCTAGCCCAATGGATAAGGCACTAGAATTACATGTTCTTGGCATCTCACAGGGAGAATTTCATCCCCTGGGGAGCCAAATGTTATCTCAAACATTTATAGGGGTCCATTTTTTACTTTGGTTTGTTTTTTGAGTCACAAGGTTTATAGGTCATAAGTTTTGAGTGTTAGGATGGTGGTAATTAACTTAGGTTTAGTTTAAAAATAAATGAAGTTTTTTCAACCTTGGTAGAAGTCTTAAGGTCATTTCATTAGACATCATGACAAACGAAATCAAAACCCCATGAGTCACACCATTGATTTTTACATCATTACCCTGCCATGTCATAGTTCTAAGATTGTATAGAAAGTCTCCTTTGTCACCTTCTATCTATTTAGTTTTCAAATAAAATTTGATCTATGTGCTCCCAACTCACTAGGAGAGTTCGCATCATACTCAAAGTAATCTAATGAATTCATTTACCATCATTTCATTTCTGGACCGTGTCAGAAGGATTTTATAGTTTTCAGAGCTTATTTTTAAACAATTTTCATAGATCATGTCATCATATTTCCTCATAGTCTCCTCAAAGTGTGCAATTCTTGTTTGAAATAGACATTGTGAACTGTTGGTGTAGACTTGTTCAAGAGGAGCATTGGATGTTGAACAAATTACAGACACCCCTATGCAAATTTGAAGACACCAACATCCAACCCAGTATCACTGTAATGTCCCCAAGGCCAATCCCTATTGTAAATCATGTCTATGAAGTATAGATTTTGAATTATGAATTGTAATTATGTTTTATAGGTTGGTGAGCCAAGTTTATATAAGTTGGTGGGCTTGTGTGTTATTAGGCCGGAGAGCCTAAGTGTTAAGGCCAGGAGCCTGCTTTTGTATATGTAATCATGTAGAACATTAATAAAAATATAAACACCACTGCGTGTAGACTGACCACAATGAATGAGTGATGGGGGACTAAGCTTCCACAAATTGGGTAATGGATTGGGGGCTGGAAGGTTGGAAAGAGAGGCTAAGTGTTGAGCCTAGGGGCTTAGGTCCTTGGGAATAATATTTTAATATTATTCCAAAAGCCATGTGAAATATATGTTGTGTGCTAAGTTCCTATAGAGGAACACATGCTAATGGAGTGCATGCAGCTTCATGGGTGACATGTGTCGACCCAGGGACATGCAGTTAAAAAATTGCAGAGGTCAGTCGTGGGGCAGGTCGCTCCTCATTCCATCATCCTTTGCGTCTGATTTCGGATACCCTCACGTAGCTCTGAGAACCAAAAAACCAAGACGTCTTCCTGAAGACCAAAACATCATCTGTCTGATTCTCTTATTAGTCTGTGTCTGCCCTTGACATACGTATGCACCGTTGAGAGAACTGGTCAGGAGGGGAAAGTAGACTTGTGAATTCCAGAACCTAGTCTATCCTCCATTGCAGAGCTGAATCCATACCCAATCTGTCGGGAGGTTGTTGTTTTTTATTTTCCTGAGTGGGGTTGCATTGTGGTTATCCTCACTCTGCGGGAATTGAGTCGAAAGGGGATAAAGAACTAGGTTTTAAGGCCCTTAGTTGAAGAGGCATCCTGTCAGGACTGTGATAATATATTTCCAGGTGAAAGAGTCTATTGGGAAGTGGTATTCTTCCAGAGAGAGTCTAGCACCAACTACAGAGCTCTAAGACTTTCCGATCCAGCCTGTTGCCGAGACCTAGAGAGGGAGGTGAAGCACTGATGGACTATGCTTGTGAAGGTGTATACTCCCGGGAGAAATAGGCATGTGGGAAATGAGATTCCATGAGTAGTGGGCATAAGAAGGCATCATGGGAAGAATCCTTCCGGTTATTCTGTGCAGTTTTCCCTGTTACCTCAGCCTAGACTATGATTCCTTGCCTTGGGTGGATCTTAGTCCCAGCTCAGGGGTGACCCACTACTGAACATGATGAGTAGTGTGGTCTAAGTCTGGGAGGTTCGTGGAAGGCCTACACGTGGTTGGTGGAATTACCATGGTTTCAAAGATAAGTATCAGCTTATTCTTAATATTATGTTTTGAATGCATGTGAAGCTTATATGTATCATGTATTATGTTGTGCATATGAATTATTGTTAATGTCAGGGATTATTTATGTTAGCAGTAATATTGTGCTTACTCTAAGTTAAATGTGTTTAATATGATTTAATTGCATGTTATTAATTAAGTATGAGAATGATGTTGTTCATCACAGTAGCATTTGCCCGACCATTGGGATGATGGCCGGAAACGCTACAGTATGGTATCACAGCCTAATTTCAATGCTGAGCCTGGATGAGTCGGATTAGTGGTCTTTGGACCGAGGTTTTGAGAAGAAATTGTGTCTGGAGGAATAATTTCAGACCTCAGAATGTTTCTGAGTGTCGATGGACTACTTGACCGTGTTACAAAGCTCAGGAGGTGTAGCGGTATTATAAAATTATAGCTGGTGTGGTATATGGCCACAGGGAGAGAGAGAACTCCACACATAAAGTGTTGGATCCATAGAATTTGTTCAGGAGGAAAGGAGAACCCTCACGACCATCAAATCTGGAGAACATGCACAAGATTTAAAACCCTCTGGAGTTGCACAGGAGTGTGGAAATCACGATATGCGAAATATCGAATTCGTCAGGATCGTCCATCGGAAAGGAAGCATGGAGAGCGATCAACCTTTCGCTGACTCGTGACTTGAAATGGTCTAAGGGTGAGTTCGTGAGAATTCACGACTGGATCACAATCTTCGATCTAAGAGAGATCTGGACCGTTAATTGTCTAGGAATAAATCGACATTTCGGGAATAGGGAGGACTAAGGTGGAAATTCCTTCGACCTTGTGACACACAAAATCCCGATACGCGAAATGCCAATGAGATCTGATTTGTCAGATCGTGGGGAATCAGGACCGTTGGATCAAGTAGATGATAGACTGTAATTTTGGAATTTCGGCAAACAAAAGTTCGAGATGTGTCAATGCACGAACTCCTTATCCCTGAAACTCCAAAACAAAAAGTGAAAGTAGTGGGGCCCCATGACATCACTGGGAATGAAGTGGACCTTCTTAAGGACACCATGTGTCACTACCTTGGTGGGTGACAACTGTGTTGTGGGCCCAGAGGGTAAGGAAATCGAATTTTCGAAAGTCGGAGGTTGGAGAGGGAAGCGATTATGAGAGCCTCGAGGACCGAAACCCTGAAACCCGAAGTCCCAAAGTCCCAAAATATTTGAATATGGAAGAACCATAGTGGATTTTAACCATTGGATGTTGGGTAAACGTGGACCGTCGATCCACCCGATTTACGCGAAATCGGTAAATTGAAACTCCGGGAGATAGATGTGTGTGCCTTAAACTCTTTGAAGGTCGAAAGCCCAAGTAGCACCTAATAGTCTAGAATTTGGTCATGACCTTTGGTTACGAGGGTATGGAGAAAGAGGTATCTATCACCCAAAAATTACAGAGCCAAGCATAACTCGGAAAATTTGTGAAGTCAAAGCGTTTTATTAAATCAGAATGGTTTTCAATGTGTGGAATTTTCTAAGAATGACGACCTGACAAATCCCTGTTGTCTGCACGTGTGTTTGTAGAATCTTAGTAGGTGCCAGAACTAAATAGGGTTGTCGTTGAGAGAAGAGAATGGAAGAGGTGTGGATTGGCTTATATTCAAACAATGAAAGAGAAGGAAGGAATACCAACTTGGGAGTTGAAGGATCAAACGCTAATGGGAAAGGAAAAGAGATGGATAAGGAATGACACATGATGAAAATAATTGAAAGATTGCAGAAAGATGCCTAGGATCGACAGGTCGATAGCCGAAAGATCATGAGGGTCAGGGATCGGCAGGGTGAATTCAACTTAAAGATGTTGAAGAGCTTGGAAAGAATAGAAAGGAAATTGGAAAAGGAGAGTGACACAAGAAAAAGAGGGAGTCACAGGATCCATGAGATAAAAAGAAGATCAAGGAGTGTCAACAGACATCGTCATCACTCCCCAAAGCATTCCAGTAGGGAAGCACATAGTAGTTCAAGCCCATCTCCTACCAGAAAGCGCAGGAGATCTGGGATGGATGAATTGAAATGAGAAATGAATAATATCAAGCCTCCAACGTTTGATGGAGAACATAAGAAGGAGGAAGATGTCGAAACTTGGTTGTTGGGTATGAGGAAATACTTTCAAATGATGAATTATTCCTCTCATGCAGAGGGAAAGATTTCCATGTATCAACTGAAGGGAAAGGCATCCATGTGGTGAGACCAACTTGTGCAGGTGAAACACATCAAGGAAAGGGACATCACATGGAAAGAATTCAAGAGGTATTTCGAGAGGAAATACTTAACTAAAATATATTATGATAGAAAGATGAAAGAGTTCTTTGAACTCAAGATGGACAAAAATACCATTGATGAGTATGAATGAAAGTTTTTGGAATTACTGAAGTATGTTTCATTCATCAAAGATGAGTCTGTCAAGATTCAGAGGTACCTGATTGGATTACCGCCTCCTATTGGGGATAATATTTAGTATGATGACCCAAAGAATATGGAAGAAATGATAAGAAGAGCGAAGTGCTTATTTGAACAACAAAGAGAAAAGTCTACCTTTCAGAAGGCTTGAGATGACCAGAAAAAGTTCAAGAAAGAATAGAGGCAAAAGGGAAATAAACCACCCTTTTTTAGAAATAGTCCTTAAGGACAACCATCTCTTAGAGAACCCAGGAAGGTTGAAGTGAGTGGCAAAATTTCAAGGATGCCACCTATGGAATGTTGGGGTTGTAAAGAAAACCATAGGTACTGAGATTGCCCCCACAGAAATGATAAAGTAAGAGTTCTCCACAATGTTCAACAAGTTGAAACAGTGGAGGACATGGGCAGTAGAATTCCAAGGATATACACATCCCTCGACAACAAGCAAGCCGAGTATCAGTGGGACATTATTGAAGTAGAATCTAGCTACAGGAACCAAGAGGAAAGTCACAGAATTAGTCAAGTCCTATCCTGTAGACATGAATGGACTGAGCATGAAGGTCGATTTGAACATTGGGATGGACTGGTTGGAATAGCACCATGCCATCTTGGACTTTCAGAAAAAGGAGTTCACTTGCTTATGAAGAAGGGAATCAGAGAGACGTCCAAGGAATTCCTAGAGTTGTTACGGTTAGAGAAATCTCAACAATGCAGTTGAATAAGTGCTACAGAAAAGGTTGTCAATTGTTTGCATCCTGTGTGGAGGAAGCATCCAGAGATGAAGTCTCAAATATTGGATACCATGCAATAATAATAGATTTTGAAGACTTATTTCAGGAGGTACCCAGACTACCTCTGAAGAGAGATATTGATTTCTCTATAAATTTGATGCCTGGAGCAACTTCAGTGTCGAAAGATCCTTATAGAATGAGTATGCGAGAGCTGAAAGAGTTGCAATTGCATCTTGAAGAAATTCCAAAGAAGGGGTACATTCACCCAAGCGTGTCACCTTGGGGTGCCCCGATCCTATTTCTAAAGAATAAGGATGGGACATTGAGGTTGTGCATTGATTTCAGATAGTTGAACAAAGTAACTGTCAAGAACAAGTATCCTTTGTCGAGGATCGACGATCTTTTCGATCGGTTCAAAGGTGTGAAAATATTTTCAAAGATAGATCTCAGATCGGGATATCAATAGGTAAGAATAAAGGATGAAGACATCAACAAGAATGCCTTTAGAACATAGTATGGTCATTATGAGTTCATAGTGGTACTGTTTGGGCTGTCGAACACACCTATTGTTTTTATGTGCTTGATGAATGGTGTATTCAGGAACTATCTAGACAAGTTTGTCATAGTCTTCCTGGATGAAATTTTATTGTATTCCAAGTTAGAGGAAAAGCATGAAAAACACCCGAGGATGGTTCTACAAGTGTTGAGAGAACACCAGCTATGCTGGTCACTGTAATTTCTTATTAACTAAACAATCAAGTGTTACATAAATTGTCAACCCATGGAAGTCTGTTTATTTCAAAGGCAATCACACACTATATATGCTCAATCTCAAAAGAAATCTAGAGTTGTAGTAAAAGTACATTAATCACACCTTTCCTTGATCAAACTAAAGTTCTACTTTGAATTACAGAAAAGAAACCTACCTATTGCAGATTTCAAAGTTTAAGGAAATAATTATCCAAAGAATCCTGGATTACATTAATAAACAACAACCTAGGAAATAAATCTTTTGAGATACTGCAAAAGAAGAGACCAACTATTCTGTAACAGGGAACAATACCCTATTCCCCAAGCAGGAATCCTCAGCACTTGTTTTCGACTATCACATTTTCATGAACTCATTACTAATCAAAATGATTGACACGTACTGAAGGCTAATTATCTTATAACAGAGAACATGACCCTATTTCCTAAGCAGGAATATTCAGCACTTGTCTTTGACTATCACACTTTCATAAATTCATCAAACAAAATTACCAATTAGAATGATTAACAGTTACCCAAGCATGAATTATATGAAAACAATGTAACAATCAGTAAAACAGAGTTTCAGCAAAACAGAGTTCAGTAAAGTAGAGTTTTAGAAAAATAGAATTTAATCAAGGCGTGAACAGAAATAATACTAACACACTACAAAACTAATGGGTGAATCTTGTGAATAAGGTGGGCCCTCCCTTCTCACAAGATTCCCCGAAACGAAAGGAACTAAGAAGGAATGCTCAAAATAATCTTTTATTCATCTATCAGTTGTATCATGTTACAATGTCTAAAGTGAACACGTCCTTCTCTGTGATTTTTTTCTAGCCAAAAGGATCCCCTCTAATGATGATTTCTCCTTATATAAAGAGGAGAATCCCCTCAATACAATTGATCATCAAATTACATGTGCACATACGAATCCTATTCTTAGTCAAATCTAATCTTCTATACTGGAATAAGATATCTTGATCTCCCGTAAGATAATGCTATTACAATAGTTGGATAGTTGCGGCCGGTGTAACAACTTCTTTATTTATCTTCTTGTTACTGCTATTGTATATTGTTTCAGCATCACAAATCACAGATTGTTTCAGCAACGGGATTTGCGTTCTGACTGTTTCAGCAATGTGGTCTCAAGCAACAGCGATGGTTATGCTGGCTTACGGTACGACTGTTATGGCTAGTGTAACAGCTTCTTTTTACTGTTGTGTGAATTGATGTTTCAACATTGCAGACCACAGACTGTTTCAGCAACGGGGTTTGCGTGCTTTTGACTATTTCAACAACAGGCCTTCAAGCAGCAACAATAATCTATAGTTCGAACTATTTCAACACTATATATTTCTGATCGATGGTTAAGTATGAGAGTAATGTAAAATTACATGTAAAACAAATTAAACATATAGCAAAGAGAAGAGACGTTATATACCCTTGGAAATATAGGGTAAGGTGATAATGTAAGTTTAAATGTGAGTGGAAAAAGGATGTAATGGTAGAAAAAAGTGTGAACAAAAAGGTACATTATAGGGTCCTAACATTCCCCCCAACTAAAAGGTTGCATGTCCTCAGGCAACTTCAATCTGAATCAGAATCTGAATACCGACTCTGAGAGTGCATATTACTTAAGCAGTAGCTATGGAAAGTGCTTTCTGTTGGATCTCTGAATCCTTGAACGTGTTGTAGCCTTTGCCAAGCTGTTGTTTCATCCTTTTTGGGCAACTTATGATGAACTTGATATTTCTCTGTTGGCATCCATAGAATAGGAAAATGGAACTGATAACCTATCTAGCTTTCAACACATTGTTGAATGCATTTGATGTAGCTAGGTACCCAGGAGATTTTTGTCTCAAGATTGGTAGGAATACAGGGATTGTGTTCCTATCTTTTCTCAGAAGATTGTTGCCAAAACATGTTATTTTCTTGTAGGGCAGTGATCTCTGTGGATTTAATAAACTGTTGACAATCCTGAAGTATTGTTGTCTGTAGTTGTTGAATATATTGAATCATCCTTGGTTTCTTCAAAAACTCATAATAATCTACAACAAATGTGGCAGTGTTATGTGGTTCTGGCCATATTCAGAGGAGGCGGTTATCCTCGTTATGCTTGGCAGCTAGGAAGTCATTCTACCATGTAATTTGATTGTTAAGAAAGGAGGTGAGTGCCCGAATATGGATATCACCGACAAGAGGGTTAAGGTTAAGCTGTAGGTTCTCATGGATGGTCTCATTATGAATATATACCTCGCAGAGGAGGTGCTGATCAATAGTAGAAGCTTCTGCAAATATTCTAACAGAATCTGCTGGATTTAACACTGCATGGGGTCTGCCTCCTTTGATTGATTTAATCTGAAAAAATGTAAGTCATTCTATGAGGAAAAGAGAGTAGTTGGAGGATGGTTTCCTTGCAGCCAACAATTTTTGTGCCAAGTCAAACATCAGGAGAAATTTTCCTTTTAGCTCTTTATTTTGCTTCTTATGGGCACGAGATTCTTGGCATGTTTGCTCCAAAGCTTCCCAGTTTGAATAGATGTGGTTTAGCCAGAATAGTCTGTGCTCCTGCAGGATTTTGTCATGTGTAACAGCAGACTCTTTTTTCCATTTGTCCATTATCGCCTGCTCATCCCATGGTTGAGTTTGTGTTTCATCATCACAAGTGATAGGCCGAGGTAGGGTCTAAGTGGCTTGTTCCACAAGAGTATGGGTATTGATTTCGCTATGAGGGGCAGATTCTTCAATAGGAAGTGTTTGTACAACTTTATTAATAAAAATAGGGGCTTCATATGTGGCAGTTGTTGTAGGCCAGGGTTCATTTTGAATTTTGGAAGGTCCTACTGGTTCTTATGTAACAACAGGGTTTTCTTTTTTGACTGCAAAAGTCGTGGGTGCAGGGGAACTCTAGGCATTTGAATTTGAGTTACTTTGTAGCCTGTTTGATAATAAATGTCCCCACATTGACTGCACATATACTCTCTACACTGATTCTCTTTTGTATTTTCCTCTGTCATGGTCGCTATGTGAGCTAGGGTATACAATTTAAGTTCCTTATCATAGGCTTCCTTTACCATTACTAGCTCTTGCTTGTAGGCTTCCAGATCAGACCTTAGGAACTCATTTTCTTGTAAGACAGAGGCCATTGTTGGTTCTGGTTGTTGATCTTTCATGGGTATATTAAGAGGGGTGACTGGTTCTTGCGTAACAGTCACGGCCACACAAGCTGGTTCTTTTGGAGTAGCTATAGGATCAACTGATTCTTGTATTTCAGCTTCTTGATGTAGAGAAAGTAGTGTTGCGGCACCCTGGGCATATGATTCCTATATTTTGGTAATAATATCAGTAGTTGGTTCTTGTGTTTCAGTTGTAGTTGGTTCTTGTGTAACAACTATAGTTGTTTCTTGTGTTTCAGCTACTGAATGAGTAGCTATTTCTTTTGTTTCAGCTACTGGATGAGTAGTTGGTTCTTGTGTTTCAGCTACTTGATTTAAAAAGGATGATGTCGCAGTACACTAGGCCTCTGGTTCTTGTGTTTCAGTGCCCATGGTTGGAATAGGTAAAAATTTCAGAATTTGGGAGGGTGGAGGTGTATGAGCTTTTAGCCAGATGGGTTGGGGGTTTAGGGAAGTGTCAATAGTGGCTTCTCTTGTTGAGGTCCTTGTTCATTTTCTTTGTAAAAAGGGGGGAAAAGGAGGAATTTTCTTCTTTCGTTTGTGTGAGGGTTTTTCCTCAGTGATGGGGTAGGGAGAGTTGTCTGGTTTAGAATCATTGCTAAGGATATGAACGGTAGGAGTGGATGATTATGGTAAGATGTGGGGCAGGCTTGGTATGGTAGGAAGGTTAATTGGATTAACTGGGTCTATAGGCGGACTGTTAGGTACTTCCGGAGGATCTGGAAGGTTTTGTGGTTGTTGTTCCTAAAGATTTTCATGATGTTCAACAACTTCTTGAGGGTCTATGGGTGGGTTGTTTAGGAAAGGGTTTTGTTGGGAAAAACCCTTTTGGATGAGTAGTTGAGAGAGACGGTGATGGGTGAGGGAAAGGGTGGGATTTTTAGCCTTTTTACAGTAATGTGACATATTTCTAAGACATCCGAGTAGATAGTAGGGAATATTCACCAATCTAGCATGTCATAAATGAGACAACAAGAAAAAATCATACTGGTAGACTACCTAGTATCGGCCTTCACAGGTGAGGTAGTGCTTGACAAACTCTGCAACTTTCAGCCAAGGAGGTGACAATGATATAAGTCGAACACCCTGGCCTTTAGGCTCAATTTGTTCCCCTAGCAAGAGAAAATCCTGCTGGGCATTTAGGATAATTTGTTTGTGGTTGAAACAGCGAATGCCAGTGACAGGGAGACCCTAAACCTGTGCTATATCATCCTCTGTGACTGGAATCTGAACCCCTTCAACAATGGAATAATATTCCTGAAGATTTCGAGCAAATTGAAGAACCTGTTGTTGATCAAATCCCTGGAGCCTCTAAAAATAACCTAGCCAGCCCGCCTACAGAAAAATTTGATAGGCTTCTGGATATAATTCTAACAGGGTTGTCGTGGTGGGTTTGTACCGTATAATAGGGCCTCCCATAGATAACAACTCAGTAACATGCACCGTCAGAGAGTCAAGTAACCGCTTCTGAGTAAAGTAAGTTTTGTGGGTGAAGGCATGAAAATGGTGGTGAAACAAACAAAAGGATTGGTAAAAAGGAATAACGGTAGTCAGTTCGTGTGAAATGATGCTATAAGATTTCGATATTCCCCCCCCGGCCCTCAAGTACGGCTAAAATAATGATTTTACGTGAGTGTTAATAATGAGTCGGGATCTTCTCATTAACCATAGTTCAATTGTATTTACATATAAAGTTTACATACCTCATCTTTACCTTTGATTCATACTTCAAACAAAATATAGTGCCTGTCCATAATAGTTCTACAATAGCCATGGGGGAGACTTTTCATTTATTAGAGAAATTGTATCAGGGATTTGTTTAGTTATGAGAGAGGGTCATGGAAGGACAAAATGTAGTATGAGAGTGAAAGAGCTTATTGACAGGGAATGATGAAAAGTTGGTGTTTCAGCAACAGGAAAAGAATAGAGAAATGTTTGTTGAAGAGTGATGTTGCAAAATACTGCTGAAGAAATGGTGTTTCAGTAGTGGTGACAAAGGGCGAAAAATTGTTGAGCAGTGGTGTTTCAGCAATGGGAAAAGGGGGGAAAATAAGGAAAAATATTGCTGGAAAGTGATGTTTCGGCAATGAGTAAAAGGGAGAAAAATTGTTGACAATGGTATTTCAGCAATGGGGAAAAGGGCGAAAAAATGTTGAACAGTGGTGTTTCAGCAATGGGGAAAAAGGTGAAAATTTTTAGAGAGTGGTGTTTCAGCAATGGGGAAAAAGGTGAAAAAATGTTGAACAGTGGTGTTTTAGCAATGGGGAAAAAGGTGAAAAATTGTTGAACAGTGGTGTTTCAGCAATGGGGAAAAAGGAAAAAATTGTTGAATAGTGGTGTTTCAGCAATGGGGAAAATGGCAAAAAATTGTTGAACAGTGGTGTTTCAGCAATGGGGGAAAAGGGGAGTAGTGTTTTACAAAATGAAGCTTGTATATTCTTGAAGTAAGATCATCCTTTCTTGGTATGCCTTTTCTTTGATCGAGAATCTGCAAAAAAATAAATTGTAACATGTCATTCCTTGACAGGGATTATTAGTAAAACAAATATACTCTAGTACTAAAGGAATTAAATTCAAAAGAATTAATTACAATGAGGGGTAGGAGGCCCCTCTAAAAAGAGGTAATGAGAGTCTGCCACACATGTGGCCTTGAAATCTTCTTTGGAAATAGGGTGTTGGCACAGACGAAGCCGATGACCATTCACAAGTAATGGTGTTTTAGAGTCATCGATTGTGAGGAGCCTTACTGTTCCATTGGGGAAAACAATGTCCACTTCGTAGGGTCCAAGCCATCTTGTACGTAGTTTCCCTTGAAATTATTTAAATCGAGAATCATACAGTAAGGCCCAATTACCTTTTTGGAATTGCTTATGCTTGATGGTTTTGTCATGCCATTTTGATCTTTGTTGTTGAATCATAGTTGTCTGATGAATGCAATCTAGTCTTTTTCCATCCAATTCATTAAGCTGTTGCATCGGTCAAATCAAGGTTGAGAGCTAAAGAAGTCCTTAAGGTTTTGATTTCAAATTCCACAGGAAAGACGACACTTTTTCCATAAACTAATTCATAGGGAGAGAATAATGTAGTATTTCTCCAGGTAGTTCTGTAGGCCCATAATGCTTCAGGGAGCCTGTTAGACCAATCCTTTCTATTGTCCTTCACTGTTTTTGTGAGAATGGCTTCTATTACTTTATTTGTGCTTTCCACCTGTCCATTGGCTTGGGGGTGGTATGGTGTAGTCATTCTATGATGAATATGATATTTTTGAAGGGTGGCCTTAAAACCGTGAGAAGTGAAAGGAGGTCCCCCATCTGTAACTAATTCTCTAGTCACTCCATTTATGATAAAGATGTCTTCAAATAGAAAATCTAGAACCGCTTCTTCAGTAGCTCTATGGAGTGCTTTAGCTTCCACCCATTTGGTCATATAATCTGTGCAGACCACTATATAAAATTTTTGATTGGATGCAGGGTTAATGGGTCCTACAAAGTCTAAGGCCCATCTTTCAAATGGTTCGAGTACTACCTAGGGGTTTAATGGCATTTCATCTCTATGATTAGGTTGAACCATTCTTTGACAGCTATCACAGGCCCAAACATATTTCTTTGCATCTTTAAAAAGTGAGGGTCAATAATACCCCATCCTGAGAATTTTATGTGTTGTTCTCTTATCAGCAAAATGGCCTCCACAAGGGCCATCATGACAAGATTTTAGTAGATCATAAACTTCATCTTCTCTAATGCACCTTCGGATTTCTTGATCAAGTCCTGTGTGGAAAAGGCACCCACTTATCCAGCTATACCGAGCACTTTGTTGAATGATTCTTCTTTTCTCCTAGTGGGATAGGTGTGGTGGTAACTTCCCTGCAACCAAGTAGTTAGCGATGTCTGCATACCATGGTGAGTGAGCATATACTGAAAATAGATATTCATCAAGAAATGAATCATCTATTGGGTTATTATCATCAGGTGTTAGCCGAGAAAGGAAATCAACAACTACATTTTCTTTTCCTAGTCTATCTACAATTGTAATATCAAATTCTTGTAATAATAGTAACCATCTGGTGACTCGAGCATTTGTGATAGGTTTTTTCATTAAATATTTGATAGGTGAGTGATCAGTATGGACAAGAGTAGAGTAGATAGTGATGTAATGTCGAAATTTATTAATAGCATAGATAACTGCTAAGAATTACTTTTCGGTAACTGTATAGTTAAGTTCAACAGGAGTCATATTCTTGCTAATGAAGTAAATAGCATAAGGGAGATGATTTTGTTCTTGTCCCAAGACAGCTCCTATTGTAGTATCTAAAGCATCGTAGGATATATGAAAGGGAAGTGTCCAATCAGGTCCTCTTAGAATAGGGGTTGTAGATAACTAATGTTTAAGTATATTAAATGCTTCCTGGCAAGCGTTAGTCCACTTGAATTCAACATTTTTCATTAGTAACACAAACAGAGGAGAAGCTATTTCGGAAAAAAATTTGATAAATCTTTTATAGTATCCAACATGTCCTAGGAACCTTCTCACCTCTATTTGGGTTTTGGCAATAGGAAGATTTTTAATGACTTGTATCTTGGATGGATCCACCTGGATTCCTTGAGATGAAATAAAATGTCCAAGCACTATTCCTTCACTCATCATCATATGACATTTTTATGTACTTAAGGAGAGGTGGGCTTCTATACATCGTTTAAGTACTTTCTCAAGTTTTTGTAGTGCTTCCTCAAAAGAAACACCATAAGGGTTAAAATCATCCATAAAAATTTCCATAGAATCATTAATCATATCAGAAAACATTCCTATAACTACTCTTTGAAAGGTTGCTAGTGCATTACATAGTCCAAATGGGAGGACTCTATAAGAAAGCGTTCCCCAAGGGCTGGTAAAAGTGGTCTTATCTTGGTCTTGGGGTGCAATTTTGATCTGATTATACCCACTGAAACCATCTAAAAAGAAGAAAAATTTCTTCCCTGACAAACTATCTAACACCTGATCAATGAATGGTAATGGAAAGTGATCTTTTTGAGTGGCTCTATTTAAGGCTGTATAGTCTACACATACTCTCCATTTCCCGTTTTTCTTAGGGACTATTACCAATGGGGAAACCCATTCACTATCCGATATAGGATATATAAACGCTGCATTGAGCAATTTTTTAAGTTCTTATTTAAGAATTTCTCTTAAATTAGGGTTCATTCGTCATTGAGATTGGCAGATCGGTCGACAATATTCCTTGATACATATATGATGAGTACGTAATTCGAGAGAGATTCCTTTCATATATATATAGTCCCATGCAGATGCTTCTTTATGTTCCAGAAGTAACTTCATTAATTTTTTTGTTTCAGCATCTGTCAGGCTGGGGTTTATGTTCAGTGTTTTGTCAGGTTCAATTTCTACTAGTATACTTTTAGAAGAGATGGTGGCTGATGTTTGAGGTGGGTTTTCAGAGTTAAGGTTTTCCTGGTTATCTGACTCCAAAAGTGCAGCTAGTTGGTTATGAGTTTCTGGAGTCACGGAGGAAGGTTCACAAATAAAATTATTAATTACTTCATCCTCAGTGGCATCTTTAAGGTTTAAGGCTTGTCTGATAGTCAAGATGGGTTGAGTAGTTTTATCATCAAAGTCTACCCATAAATTATTATCATTATTAATCATAGGTGTAGAGTGAGGGTAGAGGGTAAGCTGTTTAGTCTCATATCCATTGGAAATTGTCATTGAACCTGATCTACAGCTGATAAAAGCGTCTGCTGTGGCTAGCCAAGGCCTACCCAAAATTAGAGGGTGGCCCCCCAACTTTGTTTTAGGTTGTATTACCACAAAGTCAACTGGATAATTCTAGTATTCCACTAAGATGATTAGGTCTTCAATGACTCCTTCTGGTTTGATTGTAGAACGGTCAACAAATTCTAGGATGGTTGGGGTGTCTCTAATTTCATTCTTCAGTTGTAACAGTTGTGAGGTTTCCAAAGTCATAATGTTGATAACAATGCCTAAGTCTACCAGGACTCGAGGAGTTATTTTTTTTCCAATTTGCACTGAGATGGTAGGATGGCCGATATCACCATATTTAACTAGGGGAACTTTACCTGACATTAGTGCAGACAAATCACCCATGACATGAACTGTGAGGGGAACTTTAGTTTTCCTACCAGGTTTCTTAACACAAATATCTCGCATAGTCCTGGCATAAATTGGTACATCTCATAGTGCTTGTAATAGTGGAATTTTGACATAAAGATTTTGTAATTCCCCTAGAAGATTGAAAGCAGGTGTCTCAGGCATTTTAGTCAAAGCTAAACGCTCAGGAAATGGTGGTTTTGTTGTTTCAGCATCAGTGTTGGAGAATGATTGTACCTCTTCAGGTACATCATGCTTTTTTGGTTCCTCTTTATCAGAAGAGGTAACATCAACAATGATAGGTTCTACTATTTTCCCAGATCGTAAATGAATATCATTGCATTGCGCAGGGAAAAGAGAAAGTGTAGGATGGTTTTGAATATCAATGCACTGCACAACTTTATTATTGGGGTTAGGGCTAGGTTGTACAGGTAGTTGGGGCCTCATAATTTGATTGTTTGGTGGAGTACCTGATGGTAAGGAGAGTGGTTGCAGAAATTATGATTGAGGTAATTGATTTGGGAACGAGGGTTGTTGTCCTCTCCAATTTGGATTCCATTGGTTAAGGTAAGGTTGTTGTTGTGGAGGCCAAGGAGTCCACATTGATGGATCTACAAAGGGAGGGTTAGTTTGTTGCATGGGTGGGTAATTCATTTGATTGAGGTATTGCATTTGATTATAGGGAGAGTAATTTTCTTGATTAAAAGAAGGATAGTTATTCCAACGATTAGAAGATGTAAATGGAATATTAGGATTCATACCTTGTCCCCGTGGCTGCCATTGCCTTCTCTGTGTCAACATATAGATATCTTCAGCTTCTTCATCAGTTGGTTGTAATGCTGCCTTGATTCCTAGTAAAGAAGGGCATTGTTGAGTTTCATGATCCTTATCACAGATGGTGCATATTGGGGTTTTTTCCAATGTGCATTCTCTTCGTGGGTGCTTGTCTCTACATTTGGAACAAAAGATGGACAGAGTTGCTTCTGCTTTGGATTGTTTCTTTTGAATCTACAAGGTATCAATTTGTGAGGCAAACGAGCTTAACATTTTAGTTTTAAAACCCTCAAGTAAATTACCTATTTTGTCTCTTGTTGCTCCTCCACTGGCTGATTTTTGAACTCTTGAAAATGTGGTATCCCTGCTATTTGATCTATTCCTTGAAGCTCCTCTTGAACATCCTTTACATAGGTTAACAATTTCATCATATGAATCTTTAGATATGTCCCTTTTCCAAGCATATTCATCATATCTAGACAGTCATCCCTTACTCCTTTTAGTAATATTGTTTTAAGAATATCCTTACTTACATTGGGGTGACTAGATCTTTGTAGATTATATTGTAGCCTTTCTACAAAATCCTCCAGATTTTCATCCTCTTTTTGTATCATCTTGAATAGTTCCTCTCTTTTTTCTCTTGTTCGGCAATAGTCCTGGTATTTATGCAGGAATTTCTGTTTCATCTGATCCCATGTTGTGATTACATGACCTCCAAGACTCATGAACCATCTTAGTGCATTTCCCTTCAATGTTGCTGGAAATAGCTTTAATTTTTTAGCATTGGAAATGTAATCATAACTTCTGCATAATATGTCAAACTCGAAAAGGAATTCATCAGAATCCTCTAAAGAAAACCATGAAAGTTAGGTAAATATGAGAGTGGAATATTATTCATGGGAGCTACCCCTCTAGGAAGATCACCAATAGGAAATCCTAAGGTGGAAAAAGAGTTTTCATCATTTACCTCTCTTTCAGGACCTACCTGTTCTTCATGATGCAGTTCTTCATTACACTCATCCATGGTTTCTTCTGTTTGTTCCCTCGCTGTGCTTGATCGATCCTCAATGTTTCCTATTGGTTTCTCAACTGTCTTAGGACTCCAAATATCTTTCCCCATTTTAAAGTTTGCTTGAAAGGAAGGTTTGGATTTTGGTTTCCGAGAGTTTGGTCGCTGAGGAGCAACAGATTTAGATTTTGATATAATCTCGTCAATAAAAGTCTTTCTTCCTCCCCTTCCTCTACCCCTACCACCTGTAGGGTCAGTTTCTTTGGGGTCTCCACGTCCTCTTATGAAATATTTATATCAACGACAATGGTGCAAAAATGTTGGTCACTATAATTACTTATTAACTAAACAATCAAGTGTTACATAAATTGTCAACCCAGGGAAGTCTATTTATTTCAAAGGCAATCACACACTGTATATGCTCAATCTCAAAAGAAATCTAGAGTTGTAGTAAAAGTACATTAATCACACCTTGCCTTGATCAAACTGAAGTTCTACTTTGAATTACAGAAAAGCAACCTACCTATTGCAGAGTTCGAAGTTTAAGGAAATAATTATCCGAAGAATCCTGGATTACATTAATAAACAACAACCTAGGAAAGAAATATTTCAAGATACTGCAAAAGAAAATACCAACTATTCTGTAATAGTGAACATGAACCTATTCCCCAAGAAGGAATCTTCAACACATATTTCCGACTATCACACTTTGATGAACTCATTACTAATCAAAATGATTGACACATACTGAAGGCTAATTATCTTATAATAGAGAATAGGACCCTATTCCCCAAGCAGGAATCTTTAGCACCTGTCTCTAACTATCACACTTTCATAAATTCATCAAACATAATTACCAATCAGAATGATTAACAGTTACCCAAGCATGAATTATATGAAAACAATGTAACAATCAATAAAGCAGAGTTTCAGTAAAACATAGTTCAGTAAAGTAGAGTTTTAGCAAAAAAGAATTTAATCAAGGCGTGAATAGAAATAATACTAACACACTACAGAACTAATGGGTGAATCTTGTGAAGAAGGTGGGCCCTCCCTTCTCACAAGATTCCCTGGAATGAAAGGATCTAAGAAGGAATGATCAAAATAATCTTTTATTCATCTGTCAATTGTATCATGTTACAATGTCTAAAGTGAACACGTCCTTCTCTGTGATTTCTTTCTAGCCAAAAAGGATCCCCTCTAATGATGATTTCTTCTTATTTAAAGAGGAGAATCCCCTCAATACAATTGATCATCAAATTACATGTGCACATACAAATCCTATTCTTAGTCAGATATAATCTTCTATACTGGAATAGGATATCCTGATCTCCCGTAACAGAATGCTATTACAATAGTTGGACTGTTGCAGCCAGTGTAACAACTTCTTTATTTATCTTCTTGTTAATGTTGTTGTATACTGTTTCAACATTGCAAATCATGGACTGTTTCAACAACAAGATTTGTGTTCTGACTGTTTCAGCAACGTGGTCTCAAGAAACAGCGATGGTTATGCTGGCTTATGGTGCGGTTGTTGTGGCCAATGTAACGAATCCTTCTTACTGTTGTGTGAATTTTTGTTTCAGCATCGCAAACCATAGACTATTTCAGCAGCGGGGTTTGTGTGCTTTTGACTATTTCAGCAATGGGCCTTCAAGCAGCAACAATAATCTACAGTTCGAATTGTTTTAGCACTATATATTTCTGATCGATGGTTACGTATGAGAGTAATGTAAAATTATATGTAAAACAAATTAAACATATAGCAAAGAGAAGAGACGTTATATACCTTTGGAAACATAGGGTAAGGTGATCATGTAAGCTTAAATGTGAGTGGAAAAAGGATGTAATGGTAGAAAAAAGTGTGAACAAAAAGGTACATTATAGGGTCCTAACAAGCTGTATGCCAAGTTGAGCAAATGCTCATTTTATCAAAGGGAGATCCATTACTTGGGGCACATTATTTTAGAAGAAGGGATCGTCGTGGATCCTGAGAAGGTTTAGGCCATAAGAGAATGGTCAACGCCAAGGAATGTGGCGGAAGTTAGATCCTTTATGGGTCTAGTGGGATATTATAGAAGGTTTATCGCAGGGCTCTCAAAGATAGGTCACCCTATCACTTCCTTTCAAAGGAAGGAGGAAAAGTTTCAGTGGACTAAGTAGTGTGAGAAAAGTTTCAAGTGATTGAAGCAGTTGTTAACCATCGCTCCAATATTGAGGATTGCAGATCCAAATGTGGATTTCATGGTGTGCACAGATGCGTGTAAAGAAGGGTTGGGAGGAGTTCTCAGTCAGAACAGATTTGTAATTTTTTATGAGTCCAGGAAGCTGAAAGAGCACGAAAATAATTATGCCACTCATGATTTGGAGTTGGCAACAATCGTTCACGCTCTGAGGAAATGGAGGAATTACCTCATGGGAAGGAGGTTTGAACTCAGAACAGACCATAATGGTCTAAAATATTTATTTGACCAGGCAACCTTAAACGCTAGACACAATAGGTGGCTGGAATTTTTGTGTGAGTATAACTTTGAGATCAAGCATATCAAAGGAAAGGAGAATTAAGTGGTTGATGCACTCAGTAGGAGGGTGTATGAATTACATGCTACAACCATTAGCATGTGTCAGATTGATATTAAAAGCAGAATTCTGGAGGTTGCAAATGTAGATCTCCAGTACAGAGAATTGGTAGCCAAGCTACAACAGGGTAAGATGCCATAGAAGATGGAAATTTATAAATTGGAAACTGATGGAATATTGTTGTATAAGAAAAAAAAATTTGTACCCAATGTCCAGTGCTCGAAACAAATGATTTTGCAGGAGATGCATAATATGCCTTATACAAGGCACCCTGGATATCAGAAAATAGTAGCAGCGGTCAAGAGCCATTACTTTTGGCCGAGCATGAATGGAGATATAGTTGAATACATCGTCATATGTATGGAGTGCCAGAAAGTTAAAGCTGAGCATAGGCACCCAGCAGGGTTGTTGCAACCTTTACCCATTCCTGAGTGGAAGTGGGAAGTGGTGACAATGGATTTTATTATAGGATTGCCCAGAACAAGAAAGCTGCATGATTCGATCATGGTGGTGGTGGACAAGCTTACAAAAGTTGCCCATTTTATTCCACTGAAAACTACTCACAAGGCAACAAATGTTGTTGATATTTTCATAAAGGAAGTGGCACAATTGCACAAAATTCCTAAAATTATTGTGTCTGACAGAGACCCGAAATTCACCTCGAATTTCTCGAAAGGATTGTTCAAAGGATTCAGAACAAATCTGAACTTTAGTATAGGTTATCATCCTGAGTATGATGGACAAATAGAGAGGGTGAACAGAGTAATAGAAGACATACTGAGAATGTATGTGATGGACAAACCATCAAGATGGGAAGACTACTTGCACTTGGTATAATTCGCCTACAACAATTGGTATCATGCATCGTTGAAGATGAGCCCATTTGAAGCACTTTATGGAAGAAAGTGCAATACTCCAGTGAGATGGGATAATCCAGCTGATAGAGTAGTAGTTGGGCCAGAGTTGCTCAAGGAGATGGAGGACCAAATGATAAAAATTAAGAAGAATTTGAAAGCTACCTAGGACAGTCAGAAAAGTTATGTTGATAAGAACATAACCGACAGAGAGTTCAAAGTGGGTGGTCATGTTTTCTTGAAAGTGAAAGCTAACAGGAGTTCCCTGAAGCTGGGAAGTTGCACCAAGTTGGCAGCCAGATTTTGTGGGTCATTTGAAATCCTAGAAAGGATTGGGCCAGTTGCATATATGCTTGCATTACCTGCATCTATGACTTTACATTATGTGTTTCATGTTTCACTGTTTAAGAAATATATACCAGATGCTAATAATGTTATCGATTGGAATGTGATTCAGGTGGAACAAGAAGGTGTCCTACAAGTGCATCATATGAAAATATTGGATAGGAAAAGAAAACAACTCCAGAATCGAGCTATAGGGCTTGTAAAGGTCCAGTGGACCTGGTACGGTCCTGAGGACGCGACATGGGAGCATGAAGATGTTATGCAAGCAGAGTACCCACATCTTTTTAAAATTTTTGAAAAGCTTGCAGATGCAGTGTAAAATTGCACTAAGGACAGTGCAAAATAAGGGGAGGGTATTGTAATGTCCCGAAGGCCGAGCCCTATTGTAAATCATGTCTATGAATCATAGATCTTGCATTATGAATTGTAATTTTGTTTTATAGGTTGGTGAGCCAAGGTTATACAAGTTGGTGGGCTTATGTGTTATTAGGTCGGAGAGCCTAAGTGTTAAGGTTGGGAGATTGCTTTTGTATATGTAATCATGCAGAACATTAATAAAAATATAAACACCACTGCGTGTAGAGTGACCATAATGAATGAGTGATGGGGGACTAATATTCCATAGATTGGGTAAGGGATTGGGGGTTGGAAGGTTGGAAAGAGAAGCTAAGTGTTGAGCCTAGGGGCTTAGGTCCTTGGGAATAATATTTTAGTATTATTCCAAAAGCCATGTGAAATATATGTTGTGTCCTAAGTTCCTGGAGAGGAACGCATGATGATGGAGTGCATGCATCTTCATGGGTGACATGTGTCGACCCAGGCACATGCAGTTAAAAAACTGCATAAGTCAGCCGTGGGGGGGGGGTCGCTCCTCATTCCATCATACTTCGCATCTAATTTTGGATACCCCCACGAAACTCTGAGAACCAGAAAACCAAGACGTATTCCTGAAGACCAAAACATCATCCGTCTGATTCTATTATTGATTTGTGTCTTCCCTTGACATACCTATGCACCGTTGAGAGAACTGGTCAGGAGGGGGAAGTCAACTTGTGAGTTCCAGAACCCAGTCTATCCGCCATTGCAGAGCTGAATCTGTACCGGATCTATCGATAGGTTGTTGTTTTCTGTTTTCCTGAGTGGGGTTGCGTTGTGGTTATCCTCACCATGTGGGAATTGAGTCAAGGGGATGAAGAACCAGGTTTTAAGGCCCTTAGTTCAAGAGGCATCCTGTCAAGCCAGTGAGAATCTATTTCTAAGTGAAGGAGTCTTTTGGGAAGTGGTATTCTTCCAGAGAGAGTCCAACACCAGCTACGAAGCTCTAAGACTTCCTGATCTGGCCTGTTACTGAGACCCAGAGAGGGAGGTGAAGCACTAATGGACTATTCTTTTGAAGGTGTATACTCTCGGTCGGAACATGCATGTGGGGAATGAGAATCCATGAGTAGTGGGCGGAAGAAGGCATCCTGGGAAGAATCATTCTGGTTATTATGTGCAGTTTTCCCTATAACCTCAGCCTAGACTAGGATTCCTTTCCTTGGGTTGAGCTTAGTCCCAGCTCGGGGGTGACCCACTACTAAACATGATGAGTAGTGTTGTCTAAGGATGGGAGGTTCATGGAAGGCCTCCACGTGGTAGGTGAAATTACCACAGTTTCAATGATAAGTATCAGCTTATGCTTAATATTATGTTTTTCATGCTTGTGATGCTTATATGTATCATGTATTCTATTGTGCATATGAATTATTGTTAATTCCAGGGATTATTTATGTTAGCAGTAATCTTCTGCTTACTCTGAGTTAAATGTGTTTAATATGATTTAAATGCATGTTATTAATTAAGTGGGATGACGGTCGGGGATGCTACAATCACCAGGTACTCCATGAGAGTTTTCATATTGTTCGAGGGTCAAGAAAGGGGTTTTGGCTAGTTTTCATATTCACGTCGTGAACTGTCCCATTCATTTTGCTGACAGATTTCAAAATCGTTTCCATATTCTTTGAACCTTTCTCATTAAACCATGTCACCTCTAGAATTTATCCATCCTTCCCATAGTTGATATTGCATCTTCTTCAATTATTTTACCCAGCACTGTGAACCCTCTGTTCGAGGCACTGCAAACTGTGCACTTTGAAGATTGTGTTGTGAACCCTCTGTTCCAACATTATTAAGACCCCATTTTCTGCATCTTTACAAGCTCAACTTTTGAAGGATAAATCTGCCACCCTCCTAATCTTGAATTATGTGTTTGATCAATTGTTGAGCCAATTCTAAAATATAGCATGCATTATTATGTTAATCAACTAGTATTTGAATTAATGAGAACACCTAGTTTAAGATGATAATTTACTTTAACTTCCTTTATGTCAACTCCCAGTTGTTATTCCTTACTTTTTCTGATTGAAAGAGTATATTCTCTTTACATCTTGTTTATGGAATAAAATCCATGAAACACTATTTAATTCCATCCTATTGAAAACATTTTGGTCATCAAATACCCTAATCTCTCGTTTTCCTCCTTTTCACACATATAGCTTCCATTAAAACTCACTAAAAATACATTCTTCAACAGTAGTTATGGACAATCAACATCACAAAAAGACTCATAATGGAGGTGAAATTGTAAGGAAAAATCCGTATGACTTGCAAATGTTTGATTTTGAACCTTTCATCAGAGAAGCTTTTCAGAGAGTAGGTTGCATCAATTTCTATCAAAAGATGAAGAGGGGACATCCAAAGGTGGCCAGAGATTTTGCACTAAATTTTGATGGCACCAAAACCAAGGTGGGAATGTTAGAATTTGAATTTTCGGAACTCTCCGTCTTAGGTGCAAGAGAGATACCCAACATTGGAGAAAAGTGGTTCAAGGCAATGACATTAAATGCTTCCTTCTCCAAGGAATTTCTTAAACCAGAGTGTTAGGGAGAGAAATTTTCCAAAGGGGTACCTAGAAGCCACATGCTTCAAGGTTTTCATAAGATGTTGAAGGTTATCCAAAGGTATTTTACCTGTTAGGGGAGATTTAACATGGTACATCAATACCACATCATGTTGTTATTACACTTCATGGGGAAATAAACAATGAAGCTCCCTTTTTACCTCTTCATAAGAATTGGTAAGATGGTTGACATAGTTCAAGAAAAATCTAATCAAGTAGACACAAGTGTCTTTCACTTTGGCCTTATTAAAATTTTGGTTATGGAAGAGTTGAGAAAGACAAACACTGATTGGGAAACATTCCTCACTACATCACACTTTCAGTTGAATGTTTCTCCCACTCCACAGTCCAAGATCCAAAGTCCTACTCATGCAATGCATACCCCCCTTCATTCCTTAGGTATGATCAACCTCCCAGTCAAGGATATTCAATACACTAACATGAATCAGCTCTTCGTTCCTCTGCTTGACCCTAGATTTAATACAGAGGACCTCTTCGGTTACCCATGTAGCTTCAAATCACCCACACGCCCTTTTTTTGGTTCTTCTAGTAACTCTGAATTACAAGCATTAGATCCTTTGCTAGGATCCTCTTCCTTATGACCACATGCTATAACCTCCCTCTCCCCCCCTTTGTGACTTCAGGCTTCAACGTTTTTGGGTACAACTGACTCCTTTTTCCCCAAACTCTAGACCAAAGAAATAACCCAGGAAATATATAAAACTCACACTTATTTGACAACCAACAATTGTAATTCACTTCGGGACTTCATCTTCAAGATTTCCGAGCGTTACAAATACCCTTTTGTCGAAGTGATTCATACCCGGAGCTATGGATCAAGTGCCAGATTCTCACGTCGATCAATGGTCAATATTCATCCATTGTTCACGCTTCAGACGACTTACATTCAACACTTCTCTGCTATTATTTCTCCTAGAGTGTCAACCCTCTGGAGTGACAGATCTTCCACCACACATATTTTTTCAACATGCGGCTCAGATGAACTCTGACACTTCACTTCTTCCATAGTGAATATTCTCAGGAGTGAATCTCCACTCTCCACTTGTCCCTCCATTTATCAACGACTCCTGTTGACTCTAAACTTTGGGACTTATGACCTTTGGGAATTTACTCCTTGATTTCTCCAAAGTGTCATATCACCGGAGTGATAGATCTAATGCCACATGTTCCAACAATGAATGACAAGGATTAGCTTCTTACCTCTTCAACTTCGTATGAGTTCTCGTCAACGAATCTGCTTCCTCCTCAGATTTTTCTCTGGAGTGCACACTTCTGGATTCCACAATCTGACGATGCGTGCTCTTCTTAGATCAATGTCCATGATTGAATCTGACAATTTGGCCTTCGATAGTTTTACACACTGCTCAACTAAAAAATCTTGGAGTGTTATTTCCCTAGAGTTTCATATCTTTAGCCACATGCCCTTCCTAGATCCAACTGCCAAAATGACTCCAACTATTCATGACTTCTTCATAGATCACTTTTTTCTCCATGCAAACCTGCTATAGCTTTATCTCCCAGACTCTCTGATCTGCTACTATGTATCCTCCTCAATATTGATGGACTTGATTTACTTCACATCTTCGGGACTTAGGTGATCCCTCTCCTTTAACACTTTGAAACCTCTGAATACATGAAGTGTCAAAGGAATTCAAATACTATCCTCCATGCAACTCTCACAGATCTCAAGGTTTAGAAAGATCCTAATTCCTCCGAATGGATCTTGCTTGTTGATTGGGAAATTTTCAGTGGGCTCCTCCCTACTGAATATTTTCCATTCGCTACCTCTTCTGAGCTTGTTTCTCCTTGAAAATTTAATCTTATTAGAATGGCTATTCTTACACACTCTTTTCACCTCTCAAAATGACTTCTTTGACACTTATCCAAAATTCGAACTCATGCACACCTTGCAACATGTTTCTTTCAACTTATCCCCTTTATGGGAGACTGTGAACTCCTTGCAACAGTTCTTACATGACTCAATTTTTCCTCCTAAACAATATGTCATTGAGTGTGTTTCTACCTATGGACACCTTGATTGGTCCTCTACACTCTTTGAAAACAAAGGTTCATGTTATCTCTCCTCAGCTTCTGAGTCAAAATAGACTCTGTCAACGCACTCCTTGCGGACACTATTCACTCCTTGCATAATATGGTAGAAGAGAAAAAATTGAAACTTATCTAATCCTCTCATATTCATACATTCAACAATGTAATGCATTCATAACATAAGAACAAGTAATAGCAGAGAAATGAAATTAAACATAAATCCAACCATTCATTTAGATAGACACAGTAACAACAATACCAAACATTTTGGATCAATGCTTCTCTGTTATTTTCATTCAAATGAAAAGTACATGGGCTCATACAACTTCTATAAGCTTCAACATCCTCAACAACAACAACTTCAAATAATTTTCAGCAGCCTCATTTGGGCATATAATACATATATTTATACAAAAAGGCTCATAGAGCATTTTCCCTCCGATTACCTTAGTGCTATATTATCAAAGTAAAATATTTCAACCACTAAGTCATTATTATAATAAAAGATTAGTACAAACATATAAGATCGAACACTTCAGATATATACTACAATTAATTACATTAAAGAAAATACAATCTCCATCAATATCACATGATGGTTCAACCTCTTATCATTTAAGAACTTTAATTGCAATCCTTTTCAAGATATTTATATGATACGCCATACTTAAATCCAAAGTCACTTCAAAATGAGCACTAGGCTGCTGAGTTTTCCTCCACTATCATGTTGGTGATGATGATCTTGCATCATACTCCTTTGGACAAAAATTCATGGACTCCATTCCACGAGCTCATGTACCCAACTGGCATCTTCTATTGGGTGTCATTTCCACCTTACCAAATACTCAAAATAATTCTTCCTTCTGGTCTTCTTACCAATCCTTTGATCTATGCTCTCCTCCATCTACGACTTTCCTGCTATAGGCATCTGGTTCTCCCACCGAATCTCTTTCTAATATTTTGATCCTTTTGTGTCATCTTCACTGTAGGGGTACAATATTGGAATGTTGAATATGGGTGATATACCCACATCCTCTGGTATCTCTATCACATAATCATTGGCATCGAGTTTCCTTAGGATCTTGCGTGGTCCCATCCTCTTCATTTTTAGTTTGTTATATGATCCCCTTGGGAACCTTTCTTTCCTAACATGTACTAGAACTTGATCTCCCACTTCAAATTGAAGTTCTCTCCTATGTTGATCAAATCCATGTCTATATTCTATGTTGTTTTTATGCAACTACTCTTTGATCTGATTATGAAGCTTCTGCATTTCTATAGTGAATACTTCTTCTCCAGTGCTTCTAAATTCATTTTGCTCCAAATATCTCAACTCTGATACACCTCTTGGATTCATTCCATATACTATCTAGAATGGACTCTTTCATATACTCCTATTTCATGAGTCATTGTAGGTAAACTTTGCTTGTGACATAATCTGATCCCACTGGCTATGATGTTTAGTGACCAGACTCCTCAACAAATATCCTAAACTTCGATTTACCACCTTAGTTTGTCCATTTGATTGAGGATGATATGATGAACTAAAGGATAGTTCCATCCCCATTTTATTCCACAATGTCCTCCATAAATGACCAACAAATTTAGTGTCTCTATCTAAGACAATACTCTTGGCCAACCCATAAAGTCTCACAACTTCCTTGAAAAACATATTTGCAATGTGTGTTGCATCGTTAGTTTTTTGGCATGGGATAAAGTGTGCCATATTTGAGAATATATGGATAAACTACAAAAAATACAGAATCACTTCCCCTTTGTGTTCTTGGCGATCCCAACATGAAATCCATGCTTATTGCATCCCAAGGCCTACCTAGAATAGGCAATGGCTGACATAATCCATTGTTCTGTTGCTTTCCTTTTGCATACTGGAAAATATTACATCTATTTAAAAAATTATTCACTTCTTCCCTCTTACCTAGCCATTAGTATGAGTTGTTCAATTGTGCAAATGTCTTGTCATGGCCAAAATGTCTTGCTAGACCTCCACTATGTTTTTCTTTCAGAAGATTATCTCTCATTGAGCACTTTGGTATGCAGAACTAGCTACCTTTAAAGAACAATCCATATTGTGTCAGACACTCCGCCCACTAACTTCTGTCTCTAAGCACAATATTTGAACATGATTCATACACCTCTTTAAAATATGGATCATCACAATACATCTCCTTAAGGTGTTCAAACCTAAGATTTTCACTTGAAATTCCTACAGAATCAGACATCTCCTTATCAATGCATCAACAACTTTTTTAGCATTACCGAAAATGTTTTTAATGACAAAAGTGAATTTTTTCATAAACTCTATCCACTTGGCATGTCTTTGATTTAAATTCTCATGTCTGGTTATGAATTGTAAAGCCTGATTATCATTATACAAAACAAATTCATTTGGAACAAGGTAGTGCCTCCATTTCTTTCAGGCTTGAATTACTGCATAAAATTATTTATCATATGTGGAGTACTTCCTATTGGTGTCATTCATATTCTCACTGAAATATGTAACAAGCTTATTTTCCTAGCTTAAGACTGCTCCAATCACTACTCCACTAGCATCACATTGTACTTGAAACATATTCCCAAAATCTAGCAAGACCAGAATCAGTTGCTCTATTATCTTCTCCTTTAATATCCTGAAACTTTTCTTAACTTCTTATGTCCACTTAAAAGACATGTGTCTCTTCTTCATCATTTCTAATATTGGTGTACAAATGCCACTGAAATTTCTAATGAACTTATGATAGAAACTTTCTAATGCATGAAAGCTTCTCACCTCAAATATTCTCCTTGGCGATGGCCATTCTCTGATTGATCTCAAATACTTTATATCCCTCTTCAAATAATTTGAATAGATTAAAAAACCCAAGTAAATGAGTTCTATATTCATAAAGGATGATTTCTTCATATTTATCACCAGCTTCTGCCACTACAATATTCTCATTACTATTTTTAAGTGCCTCAAATGCTCTTCTTTAGTTTTACTGAAGACTAATATATCATCCAGATATACAATCACAAAATTACCAATAAAATATTTTAATACCTCATTCATCAACCTCATAAAAGTACTTGGGGCGTTTGTCAAGCCAAAGGGCATAACAAGCCACTCATAAAACCCTTCATTCATTTTGATGGTTGTTTTCCATTCATCATCTTCTCTCATCCTTGTATGGTGATATCCACTTTTCAGGTCTATTTTTGAAAAATAATTTACTCTGCTCAAACAATCCATTAAGTCATCCATCATGGGAAAATGAAATATGCACATGATGTTGATTTTGTTTATGGCTCTTGAGTCTATACACATTCTCCATCCTCCATATTTTTTCACACTCAACACAGTTGGTACTGTTCATGGACTCAAGATTTCTATGACTAAACCCTTGTCCATAAAATCTTGGACTTTTCTCTTTACCTCATAATTATCTTGAGGTGTCAATATATATGCTTCTTTGTTCGATAGAATCATTCCCAGGATGAGATCAATGTGATTGTTTATGCTCTTGATGGCAATGAGAAAGGTAACACATCCACTACTATGTCAACAAATTTTTTTAACAGCTCCTGAATTTCTTTAGGAAGATCATCCATAGAATTAATCGTAAGGATGACTCTTGGATTCCTCACCACAACAAATTTCATATCCTGTTCCTTCTTGAATTCACTTAGAAGTTCCTTCCCACTCATGAGAAGTATACTTCTATTGGCTTCTTCCTTCACCTTCTTATCCTCTATTGGTAGTAGCATGTGTGTTGTACCATTTTTCTCCAGGGTATAAGTATTTTCCTCCCATCATGAATGAATTTTTTGTCAAAATTCCATGGTCTCCCCAACAAGACATGACATACATCCATGGGAATCACATAACACAAAATTTCATCTTTATATCCTCCTATCTTAAATTCAACTTGGCATTGTTTAGCTACCATTAACTAGTGCCCTTTTTACAACCATGCGAATCTATACAAATTTGGATGTGCAATTGTCTCCAACTCTAATTTATCCACCATTTCTCTGGATACCAAGTTATTAGTGCTCCCACTATCAATTATCACCCTGCATACCCTGTGTTTAGTCTTGAAAGCAATTCTGAACAAATTGTTCCTCTGCACTAGTTTTTCCAGTTCTTTCTCTGGCTTCAAGAGAACCTTCCTCATTATCAAGGATCTCCCATATTTTTTGCCTTCTACTTCAACATTCTTCTTCTGTGCTTCCAAAATGTGAGATTCACCTCCTCCTTCTTTCTTTCTCTCAAGGAATTCCCAATACATGTGTCATGTTTTTCCACAAGCATAACACTCCATCTCTCCTCTTTTGCCTCTTCCTCTTCCTCGAGGAAAATCATTCCTTCCACCATACTGTCTCCATCAAGAACTTCCTCCTCTTTGTAAGTGATTGTGAGGTCTTCTGGTCTGAACATTGGGCTTATGTGCCTTGTCATGGACAATTCCCTTACCTCTTTTTAGAATTCTCCCTCTGCTTCACTGGCTCTGTTTCCTAGCCAATTTCTCTTCTGCCTTTAGTGAAATCTGATAAGAATCCTCCACTATCCTCACTTTTATCATCCTAATTTCATCCTGGATTTCATATCTCAAGCCATTAGTATACCTGACAACCTTTTCATCATCATTTTCTCCCTATCCAACCATGATGTTCAAATTTTAAAATTCCAATGTGTATTCTTTTATTGTCAATGCCTTCTATCTCAGGTTTTGCAACTTCCTGAATAGATTTATCTGATAGTATTGGGGAATTAATTTATCTTTCATCTTGGCTACCATTATATCCTAGTTCTTGATATTTTTCTTGCCTTTATATCATTTGTCATCCTGTATTTCATCCCACCATAGTGTTGTGTGTCCCTTCAACCTGGTGACAACATGTTTTACTTTCTTCTCATCATCAACTTCTTCATAGTCGAAGTATTTGTCCATTTATCTTATCCAATAAAACAATTGTTCAACATCTAAGTTTCCTTCATACTTTAGAATTTCCATTTTTTCTCATTCTCACAATTTGACAACAAATCTCAACAAACATTCTTTTGCAGCATCTTCAACTTCCCTTTCTTCACTCTCTGCATCACTGAAGTCTCCAACATCAGGTGTTCTTATTTTTTTTTGTCTCCATAGCATCTAATCTTGCATGAAGTTCTCTCATCTCCCTTTTCACAGCCAAATGTTCTACAGGTTGCTCCACACGTCTTCTAGGCAACATGGTGCTAAAATTTTCCTTCACACAGAGCTCAAAAGAAACTTTTGGCTCTGATACCACTTGACGATATCAGAAATAACCTTTTCGCAGGATCTGATACCACTTGAGGTAGACCCCCCTTCATTCCTCTGGGATGCTCAACCACCTAGTTAAGGATATTCAATACACTAAGAAGAATCATCTCTTTAGGCCTGTTCTATACCCTAGATTTAATTGACATAGGCCCTCTTCGGTTACCCACACGGGCTCGAATCACCCACACAACCTTTTTATAGTGCTTTCAGTAACTCTAAATGACGAGCACTAGCTCCTCTTTTAGGATCCTCTTCCTTATGACCACATTCTATAACCTCTATCTCACCCCCTTCGTGACTTTAGGCTTCAACGATTTTGGGTGTAGCTGAATCCTTTTTCTCTGAACTTTAGACCGGTGAAATCACACGGGAAAGATCTATGGATCATGCTTCTCTAATAGTCAATGGCTATAATTCACTTCAAGACTTCATCTTCGAGAGTTTAGAGCATTCCAAATACCCTTTTCCCCCATAGTGATTCGTACCCAAACATACGGATCGAGTGCCACATGCTCACCTTGATCAACAATCAATATTTGTCCCTTGTTCCCACTTCAAATGACTTCCAGTCAATGCTCCTCTTCTCCTGTTTCTCTCGTAGTGTCAATCCTCTGGAGTGACAAATCTTCCTCCACGCATCATTTTCCAATGGGTAGCTCAGATGAACTCTGACACTCCAACCTTCGATATTTATCATGCCTTCACAGTTCACTTCTTCTGGAGTGACTATTCTTTGGAGTGAATCTCTGCTCTCCACATGCCCCTCTGTTTATCAACAACTCTTGTTGACTCTGGCCTTAACACTTATGACCTTCGGGAATTTACGCCTTGATTTTTTTGAAGTGTTCTATCACTGGAGTGATAGATCTACTACCATGTTTTCCAACAATGGATGACTATGATTAGATTCTTACCTATGGAGCTTTGGATCACTTCTGGTCAATGAATTTTCTTCCTCCTTAGATTTTCTTCCATATTGCACACTTCTATATTCCATGATATGATGATGTGTGTTCATCTCAGATCGAAGACCACAATTGACTCTAGCAATTCAGCCTTCGGGAGTTTTACAGATTCCTTAAATGAAAACTCCTAGAGTGTTATTTCGATGGAGATTCAGATCTTTCACCATGTTCCCTTCCTGGATCCAATGGTGACACTTGACTCCAACTATTCGTGACTTTGACATAAATCGCTTTTTGCTCCATGAAAACTTCCAGGAGATTTATCTCCCAGACACTCTGATTTGTTGCCACGTTTCCTCCTCAATATTGATGACCTCAATTTACTTCGCAGATTTGGGACTTTGACAGTCCCCCTCCTTGAACACTTCTAGACCTCTGAATAAAATAAGTTTTGAAGGAGATCGAATACTATCCTCTGTGCAAATCTCCCAGATATCATGGTTTCGAAAGATCCTGATTCCTCCGAATGGATCTTTCTTGTTGATTGGGAAATTTTGAGTGGGTCCTCCCTACTAAAGAGTTTTCATCTACTACCTCTTCTGAGCTTGTTTCTCATAGAAAATTTAAGATTCTCAAAATGTTTCTTCTCACACACTCTTTTCACCTCTCAAAATGAATTCTTTTACACTTAGCCAAAATTTGAACCAATGCACGCCTTGCAATAGGTTTCTTTCAACTTAGCCCATTTATGGGAGACTGTGCACTCCTTGTGATGCAGACTCCCTATCCCTCCTAAGGACTGCATGACCTCCCGGTCTAGATATTTGATTCAGGATCCAAAATAGCTCTCTCTTGGTTCCAATTTGGAACCCTTGACACTAATTCCATAGGCCCTTATCTGTGCTCACCATGTGAATCACCACTAGGCATAAGCCCAGACTTGACGAGACCACAGGTGAGACCATGGGTGTATCCCAAAAGATGCATCCCCAAAAGGTTTGTCGTGTTTCAGTGTTTCAAGATTTTTGATGCAATAGTCCCCCGGCACAGACCCCTCTGAGTCCCGAAACTCCGATGAGGGATAACAAAGATTAGCTCCTCCCTTTTCCCAACTCACGTGACCACACACCCATGACCACAAGATTTACCATGAAAGCATGCCACGATTCGCAATATTGGAACCTACGATACAAGACGCGTGACCCCTCCAAGTCACGAATGCTGAAATCCCAATGACATGAGATCTATTGCTCAGATATCTCTTGGACCGACGACTACAATTATTTCAGCATTTCACGTTTTTTGAATTTTCCCTGCACGAAATATGTTCACTCCTCCACCCAGTCACCGAAATCACAAAATCTCCCCTCACTACAGATCAACGGATCTAGGCCTTCAAAGATATGATAGCTCCGATCTTTTAGGGGTTCCACCAGTTGAGAGTCCCACATTGTTGACCCTTGTTCTCCTGGTTGTCGAAATGATGAAAGCTTGAGGTGCTTGATCAATGGCTCACAACGCCCTCCAGATCTATGCTCAGATCTCTTCCCTGTCACTAACCTCCTTGCAATTCCACTTGACCCAATAGCTTGCACTGTCTCATGTTCCTCCTGAAAGTTCTCCATGGTCCATTCAGATCTTCGAGATATCCCCTTCTGGATCTACGCAATGTTAAATCCTGCACACCTACTTCAAATCGGATGGTCTACGGGATTCTCCACCAAGATCCAATGCTGAACGACATTCATCCTCCTGAGCTTTTACTTGCTTCAGACTTAAAATATTTTCTAAGTATTCAAAGGCTCAGCCTTCACTTCTTCCGGGGAATGGGTTCCCGAATCTCGATAACACTCTCTGATGTGTTGTTCCTCCTGAGCTTTTTCTGTCTCAGACTTTGATTTCCTGCGCACTCCTTGCATCTAAGGGATTTCGATAACTCAGATCCATGGTATTTCTCGCAGAGAAATTCCTCCCGATTTCCTTCTGTTCCTCTCTGGCTTGATGCACACCTCGCAGAGCTTCAAATGAAGAGAAACAATTGAAACTGAAAACTAATAGCCACAATTTCATTCTCTTCAGTGGAGATTCATTCACTTTTTCATGAAAATAGAAATAACAGGAAATCACAAATAACATTCACACACACGCATTTGGATCGATTTTCCTTCTGTTAGATTCACAAGTGCCAAAATGGCTACAAATTATAGTCAAATTTCAGTAACTCAAAAACTGAGATCTCCTGCTAACTTGCAGTTCTCTCTTACAACTAACTTCTCTCTGTGTTGCATCTCTCCCAATTGGGCATACAAACTTCTACTTAACTCAAAAAGATTTCTAGGGTTTCCCCTAGCTACTTTCCTACTCTAAAATTCATCCTACGCTATCTTAGTTCAGTCACATTCTAGAGCCGTAGTGGAAACTCCTGCTCTATTTACAATTTTCAAAATGTGCCTCAAAGGGTAAAATTCAACACTAATTCAAGGGTGCCTCCAAAGGTAAATTCTAGTGTTGAGTTAAGGCGTATTTCAAAATCGCCTGCAACTACCAACGTTGAAGTTCTGGAAGAACTCTCATGTGTTGAGTGGTCCTGCCCCTATGTGCTTGCCAGCGATGCTTCTGCATCATACTCCCCTTGAAAAGATTTCCCTCCTATCCCTCCTAAGGACTGCGTGACCTCCTGGTCTGGCTCTTTGATTCAGGAGCTGAAATGAATCTCTCTTGGTTCCAAGTTGGAACCCTTGACACTAAGTCCATAGGCCCTTGTCTATGTTTTCCATGTGAATCACCACTAGGCATAAGGCTAGACTCCATGAGACTACAGGTGCGACCACAGGCTTAACCCAAAAGGCGCGTCCCCAAAAGGTGAATCGTGTTTCAGTGTTTCAGGATTTATGATGCAATAGTCCCCCAACAAAAACCCCTCTGAGTCCCAAAAATCCAATGAGGGCTAACAGAGGTTAGCTCCTCCCTTTTCCCAACTCACGTGACCACACATCCATGACCATAAGATTTACCATGAAAACACGTTGTGGTTCGTAGTATCAGAACCTATGATACAAGACGCCTAACCTCTCCAAGTCACGAATGCAAAAATCCTGATGAAATGAGATCTATGAATCAAATCTCTCTTGGACCAATGGCTACAATTATTTCGGCGTTTCACGTTTTGCGACTTCTCCTTGCACGAAATTTGTTCCCTCGTCCACCCAGTCACCGAAATCACAAAATTTCCCCTCACTACAGATCAACGACTCTAGGCCTTCGAAGATATGACGACTTCTATATTTTTGGGGTTCCACCGGTAGAGAGTCCCACACTATTGACCCTTGTACTCCTGGTTCTCGAAATGCTGAAATCTTGAGGCACTTGATCAATGACACAAAACGCCCTCCAGATCTGTGCTCAGATCTCTTATCCGTCACTAACCTCCTCACAACTCCACTTGACCCAATGGCTTGTGGTGTCTCACATTCCTCCTCAAAGTTCTCCACAATCCATTCATATCTTTGATATCTCACCTCCTAGATCTATGCAGTGTTAAAGCTTGTGCACCTACCTCAAATCAGATGGTCTGTGGGATTCTCCACCGTGATCCAACACTTGACGGTGTTCTTCGTCCTGAGATTTTACTCACTTTAGACTTAGAATATTTTCTAAGTCTTCGAACGCTCGGCCTTCACTTCTTCTGCGGAATGGGTTCCTAGATCTCGATAACACTCTCTGACGTGTTATTCCTCCTGAGCTTTGTCTGGTTCGGACTTCAATTTCCCACGCACTCCTTGCATTTGAGGGATTTTGATAACTCAGATCCATGGTATTTCTCACAGAGAAATTCCTCCTGATTTCCTTAATTTCCTCTCTGGCTTGATGCACACCTTACAGAGCTTCAAATGAAGAGGAGCAATTGAAACTGAAAACTAATAGTCACAGTTTCGTTCTAATCTGTGGAGATTCATTCATTTGTTCACGAAAATATAAATAACAGGAAATCGCAAATAACATTCACACACACGCATTTGGATCGATTTTCCTTCTGTTATATTCACAAGTCCCCAAAAGACTACAAATTACTGTCAAATTTCAGTAAATCAAAAACTAAGATCTCCTACTAACTCCCAGTTCTCTCTTACAACTAACTTTTCTCTGTGTTGCAGCTCTCCCAACTGGGCGTAGAAACTTCTACTTAACTCAAAAAGATTTCTAGGGTTTCCCCTTCCTACTTTCCTACCCTAAAATTCATCCTATGCTATCTTAGTTCAGTGCCTCAAAGGGTAAAATTCAGCACTAGCTCAAGCGTGCCTCCAAAGGTAAATTCTGACGCTGAGTTAAAGCGGTTTTCAAAATCGGCTGCAACTACCAACGTTGAACTTCTGGAAGAACTCTCACATGTTGAGTGGTCCTGCCTCTGCGTGCTTTCCAACGATGCTCCTGCATCATACTCCCCTTGAAAAAATTTCATGGACTCTTGTCCATGAGCTCCTCTACTGATTTTCCCTACTTCTCGATAGCAGATTCATTTTCCCAACTGGCATCTTCGATTGGGTGTCCCTTCCATTTGACTAGATACTCAAAATAAGTTTTCCTTCTGGTCTTCTTGCCAATCCTTTGATCAACAATTTTCTCCATCTATGGATTTTCTGCCACAGGCATTTGTTTCTCCCACTGAATCTTTCCTTGAGCTTTTGACCCTTTTGTGTCATCTTTCCTTTAATTTTACAGGTCTAAAACATTGAATATGGGAAAAATGCCCACACCATCTGGCAACTCAATCTCATAGGAATTTTCATCAAACTTCCTCAAGATCTTACAGGGTCCTATCTTTTTCATCTTCAACTTGTTGTATGTTCCCCTAGGGAACAATTCCTTCCTGAGATGTGCTAAAACATGATCTCCTACTTCAAATTGAAGTTCCCTGCAATGTTAATCATCTATGTGCTTGTATTTCTGGTTAGAACTCTATAATTGTACTCTGATTTGGCTATGGAATTTCTACATTTCAGCAACAAAATGTTTTGCTCCAACACTTCTGATCTCTCCCTGTTCCAAGTTTCTCAACTCAGACACTCCCCTCGAACATGCTTATTGGTGACAAACATTCTTTGATCGCTTTCACCTTCTATGGATCCATCTTCAGTTCATTTGAAGAGATCATGAAAACCAAATAAATGAGTTCTGTCTTCATAAAAGAGGACTTCTCCAAATTCATCAGCAACGTCTCCCATTGTAGCCTCCTCATTACTAGTGTTAGGTGCCTCAAATTCTCCTCTTTATTCCTGCTAAAGATAAGTCTATCGTCTAGATATACAACCACAATATTTCCAATGAAATATTTCCGAATTTCATTCATCAACCTCATAAAAGTACTTGGGTCATTTGTTAAGCCAAATGGCATAACCAACCACTCATATATACCTTCGTTTGTCTTAAAGGTTTTTTTCCATTCATCACCATCTCTCATCCTGATCTAGTGATATCCACTTTTTAGATCTATCTTAGAAAATAAATTTTCTCCACTTAAGCAATCCATTTAATCATTCATTCTTGGTAAAGAAAATCTGTACTTGATGGTGATCTTGTTGATGGCTCTCAAGTCTGTGCACATTCTCCATCCTCCATCTTTCTTTGGGTTCAACACAGTTGGTACTGCACATGGGCTCAAACTTTCTCTGACCAAACCTTTGTCTATCAATTCTTGGACTTGGTTCTTCACCTCCTCATTCTCTTGAGGAGTTAATCTATATGCTGCTTTGTTCGGTAGACTTTCTCTTGGTATCAAGTCGATATGATGAATGATACTCCTGATGGGAAGAAATGAGTTTGGAAACTCATCCACCACTATATCAACAAAATTATCCACCAACTCCTAAAATTCTTCAGGAAAATCACCCATTGTTGTACTTGTAAGGACAACTCTAGGCTTCCTCACCACAGTGAACTGCATCTCTTGTTCTTCCTTGACTTCTTTTAGGAGTTCCCTCCCACTCATGAGAAGTATGCTTGTGTTGGCTTCCTCTTTTACTCTCTTCTCCTCCATTGGCATCAACATATGTGTCCTACCATTCTTCTCTAATGTATATTTGTTTTTCCTCCCATAATGAATGGCATTTATGTCAAACTGCCATGGTATTTCCAACAGAATATGGAATACGTCCATGGGGATTACATCACACCGGATTTCATATTTATAACCTCCTATCTTCATTTCAACTAGGCATTGTTTAGTAATCGTTACCTGGTGTCACTTTTGCAACCATGAGACCTTGTATGGCTTTGGATGTGCAGTTGTCTTCAGCTCCAATTTCTCCACCATCTTTGTGGATACTAGGTTGTCAGTGCTCCCACTGTCAACAATCACCTTGCATAATTTGTCCTTAGTCTTGCAAGTTGTCCTGAAGAGACTATTTCTCTGCACTGGCTTTTCAACTTCTGCCTCTGGTTTTAAGAGAACTTTTCTCAACATCATGGATGATCCATCCTCTACTCCTTTTGCTTAAACATCTCTTTGTTGTGCTTCTGAAATGTGAGATTCTCCTCCTCCTTCTTTCTTCTTCTCTGGGCATTCCTAATACATGTGTCCTATATTTCCATAGGCATAACATCTTACTCCTCCTTTGCTTCTTCCTCTAAAAGAGTTTCTTCCACCACCCTGTCTCTCCCTGGAACTTCCTACTCATTCCGAGTGATTGTGTGGTTTGTCAGCCTCACCTGTAGACTGATGTGCTCTATCACAGTTAAATCCCTTTCTTTTTCTTGGGACCAAGCTTTTACCTCTTCCTCACTGACTTTGTTTTCTGGTCAGCTTTTCCTCTACCTTCAGTGCAAACTGATAAGCATCCTCCACGGTTTTGACTAACATCATGATGAGATCATCCCGGATCTCATATCTCAAGCCATTTATATATTTGGTGACTTTCTCTTCATCTCTCTCCCATTGTCCAATTTTGATGTTCAACTAGTAGAACTCCTCGATGTACTCCTTAACTGTCATCCCTTTCTGTCTCAGGTTCTGCATCTTCCTAAAAAGATTTATCTAATAATATTTGGAAATGAACTTAGCCTTCAACTTGGCTACCATTCTGTCCCAACTCTTTATTCTTTTCTTTCCTTTACTTCTTCTCTCAGCCTGTAGTTCATCCCACCACAACGCTGCATGTCCTTTTAACCTAGTGATTTCCTGCTTCACCTTCTTCTCCTCATCAAAGTCTTCATAATCTAAGTGTATATCCATGGATCTTATCCAATCCAATAGTTCTTCAGCGTCTAGGTTTCCCTCATACATGGGAACATCGATTTTATCTTTGCCTCCTAGTCTAGCAACTACTTTCAACAAACATTTCTCTACATTGTCTTCTCCTACAACTTCTTCGACTTCAACCTCTTCACTTTCTGCTTCACTAACATCTTTGGCATCAAGTTCTCTTCTCTGTGATTCTTCCATTGTTTCCAATCTGGCATGAATTTCTCGCATCTCCCTCTCTATAACACGATTGGCTAAAGGTGCATCTCATCTCCTTGGCAACATTGTGTTGACTGCTTGTCACACATAGAGTACAACTCTGAGTTCTCTGTCTCTTCCTCCTTCTCTTTTGCTTGAAGTCTACAAACGAAGAACAATAAACTTTAATACCACCTAATGCAAACCCCCTATCCCTCCTAAGGACTGCGTGACCTCTCAGTCTGGATCTTTGATTCAGGAGCCAAAATAGCTCTCTCTCTCTTGGTTCATAGTTGGAACCCTTGACACTAAGTCCCCAGGCCCTTGTCTGTGTTTTCCATGTGAATCACCACTAGGCATAAGCCTAGACTCCATGATACTGTAGGTTCCACCACGGGATTAACCCAAAAATCTCATCCCCAAAAGGTGCATCACGTTTGGGTGTTTCAGGATTTTCGATGCAATAGTTCCCCGACACAGACCCCTCTGAGTCCCGAAACTCCGATGAGGGCTAACAGAGGTTAGCTCCTCCCTTTTCCCAACTCATATGACCACACACTTGTGACCACAAGATTTACCATGAAATCACATCATGGTTTGCAGTATCAGAACCTACAATACAAGACGCGTGACCCCTCCAAGTCATGAATGCCGAAATCTCGATGACACGAGATCTATGACTCAGATCTCTCTTGGACCAACGACTACAATTATTTTGGCATTTCACATTTCGCGACTTCTCCCTACACGAAATCTGTTCGCTCCTCCACCCAGTCACCGAAATCACAAAATATCCTCTCACTACAAATCAACATCTCTAGGCCTTCGAAGATCTGATAGCTCTGATCTTTTTGGGGTTCCACCGGTCGAGATTCCCATGTTGTTGACCCTTGTACTCCGGGTTGTCAAAATACCAAAATCTTGAGGCGCTTGATCAATGGCTCACAACACCCTCCAGATATATGCTCAGATCTCTTCCCCATCACTAACCTCCTCGCAACTCCATTTGACCCAACGTCTTGCAGGGTCTTGTGTTCCTCCTTGAATTTCTCCACGGTCCATTTAGATCTTCGAGATATCCCCCCCTGGATCTACGCAGTGTTAAATCCTGCACACCTACTTCAAATCAGACGGTCTGCGAGATTCTCCATTGTGATCCAATGCTCGATGACGTTCTTCCTCCTGAGCCTTTACTCGCTTCAAACTTAGAATATTTTCTAAGTCTTCGAAGGCTCGACCTTCACTTCTTCCATGGAATGGGTTCCTGGATCTCAATAACACTCTCCGACGTGTTATTCCTCCTGAGCTTTGTTTGGTTCATACTTCGCTTTCCCGCACACTCCTTACATCTGAGGGATTTCGATAACTTAGATCCATGGTATTTCTCACAGAGAAATACCTCCCAATTTCCTTGTGTTCCTCTCTGGCTCGATGCACACCTTGCAGATCTTCAAATGAAGAGAAAAAATTGAAACTGAAAACTAACAGTCACAGTTCCGTTCTCCTCTGTGGATATTCATTCACTTGTTCATGAAAATAGAAATAAAAGCAAATCAAAAATAACAATCACACACACACATTTGGATCGATTTTCCTTCTGTTATATTCACAAGTGCCAAAAAGGCTACAAATTACAGTCAAATTTTAGTAACTTAAAAACTGAGATCTCCTGCTAACTCACAGTTTTCTCTTACAACTAACTTCTTTCTGTGTTGCAGCTCTCCCAACTGGGCTTACAAAATTCTACTTAACTCAAAAATATTTCTAGGGTTTCCCCTTGCTACTTACGTACTCTAAAATTCATCCTATGCTATCTTAGTTCAGTCACATTCCAGAACCATGGTGGAAACTCCTACTCTGTTTATGATTTTCAAAATGTGCCTCAAAGGGTAAAATTCAGCACTAGTTCAAGCATGCCTCCAAAGGTAAATTCCGGCGCTGAGTTAAGGCAGATTTCAAAATCGTCTACAACTACCAACGTTGAAGTTTTGGAAGAACTCTCATGTGTTGAGTGGTCCTTCCTCTACGTGCTTGCCAACGATGCTCGTGCATTACCTTGAAACAGTTCTTACATGACTCAATTATTCCTCCTGAATAATATGATGTTGAGTGTATTTCTACCTACGCACACCTTGCATGGTCCTCTACAGTCTTTGCAAACAAAGCTTCACTTTATCTCTCCTGAGATTTTGAGTCAAAATAGACTCCGTCAACACACTCCTTGCGGACACTATGAACTCCTTGCATAAGCTCGTAGAAGAGAAACAATTTAAACTTATATAATCCTCATAGATTCATACATTCAACCATGTAATGCATTCATACAATAAGAACAAGTAATAATAGACAAATGCAATTAAATAGAAATCCTATGATTCATTCAGATAGACACAGTAACAACAATACCAGACATTTTGGATGAACACTTCTTTGTTATTTTCATTCAAATTATAGGTACATGAGCTCATACAAATTAGATAAGCCTCAACAACCACAACAATAATAACTTCAAATAATTTTCTGTAGTTTAATTTGGGCATACAATACATATATTTATACAAAAAGGCTCATAGAGATTTTTCCCTCTGACTACCTTAGTTATATGTTATCAAAGTAAAAGATTTCAACCACTAAGTCTTTATTACAATAAAGGATGGGTACAGACCGATAAGAGAGAAAGCTTCAGATCTGTACTATGATTAATTTCATTAAAGAAATTACAATCTACATCGCTCTCACATGATGGTTCAACTTCTTATCATTAAAGAAATCTAATTATAATCCTTTTCGGTATATTTATATGATACGCCATTCTTAAATCCAAATTCTCTTAAAAATGTGTACTAGGGCGTTGAGTTGTCCTCCACTAGCATGTTGGTGACGATGCTACTACATCATCATGTTGAAAGGACTATATGTTAATAAGTTAGCAAGAAGAAAAGGGGTGCCTTCGCAACCTTCACATAGGGAAGCTTCACCCATGACAGATCCCACTTCTATGGAGGTTTCTTCAAGTAAATCCACAGGTCTGAGAAGAAGAAATCTTGTGTTTCCTTCACCCATTGTTGTAGACAAGGTTAATCCTAGGAGGCCTTTCACTAGAGAAACAACCAAGCAAAATGTTCCTATCAAGAATGATGTAGCAGAGATTTCATCCCAAAGTAAAGGTAAATCCAAAGTTCTTGAGAAGCCCATTGAAATTGTTGATATCACTACTCCTTAAGAGGAAAGCAATCCAACCTTCAAGAGGATCAAAATACAAATTAAAGAGGCAAGGGTTGAGGTTGATAAACTGAAGAGTGAAGACTTTGGCTATAGGGAGGAGCTTAAGGGGATGATGCTAATGTAATATGAAACTATTAACAAAGCCATATTTTTATCCAAAATATTTATGTCTCTCCACAGGCAACTCAGAAATTTATACAGACAAAACATATCTCATCAACCTCAAATCAAAAAGTTAAAGGTAGAACTACAACCTCTTAAAGAAGAGTTGGCCAAGAGAAATATAGACATGTTGGCTAAGGTTGCGACCAGGAGAGTCTCTAGAGTTAGAAAATGAAGTTGTTGAACCTCCTTAAACAATATCAGTTTTGGTCAAGTCTCTTGTTTTATGCATTTTTCAACTTTGAGGATGGTTATGATTTCTAAACCTTCATTAGCTACTGGGATGTTTTATTCTAGTCATGTACCAAGATTATAAGTTGTTACAACATTTTGGGGAACTTGAGACAATTTTTGGATGTTTTAAGACTTTATCAAATCAAACAAGCCAATATAGGAAAGTTCGCAACGCCTGGTGCTGCGAATTGGTGCTGCAAAGTCATGTTTTGGAGTTTTTGGAGGGAGGAACAACCACCAAGTTTCAAGATGGATGCATACCATTTGTCTAAGGATCAGTTACAGCCTGGGAGGCCATCTTCCAAAGGAAAATGCACTCAAAGGGACACCTCATCAACCATACAGAAGATGTTGCAAATATTGCAAACATCACCCAGAATTATAGCATTATTTTTTCTTTCTCTTGTACAGTTTTAGCTACTCCACCTTTAGGCATAGGAATCCTATGCAAGAGTTTTTATTTGAATTGTAAAGTTGTCAATGACAGTCTAGGATATATGATAAGCATTGTAATACTGAAGGGAGGTTCGAATGGTGTGAGAGAGACTTATATTTTTTATGATGTCTATGTAACAGAGAGTATCTCCTATTGTATGTACCAGACCTAAGAAAATTTGGATAATAGAAATCAATATTTATCCTTATCGTCTTGTTTCTATCTAATTTTGATTAGAGTCTATTGAATGATTCATCTAGATGAATTGTATCTTTGCTACAATGGAGGATCTGTTATGATACTATTTATAATTATATCAAACTTTTCTCTTTGATTATGAGAAGTTCTTGTTTCATAGGGTTTTCTTCATATGTTTGTCAATACCACCTGATGTAGATGGTAGGCATATCACATTTTTGTTATTAAGTCTTCCACCTGCCCACTTTATTTCTTAAATCCTAATCCAAGTTACTCAAATCCTTATTTGTTGGTGCATATTGTATGGACTAAGCTATGATTGACATTATTTTACAGAGTTTTTTATCCATTTTCCACCTTATCATAAACAATTATCTTTAATATTTTGGTGGGTACTGAGCTTGCACTTACTGCAGTGTAAGTGTGAATGCTAGTACTAACACATATATTCAGTGATAGTTTACCCCTTTTTCGATCCAGATGGCTATTTTTGTGAAAAAGGTATGCCCTAGGAGATACGGTTCATTGGGAGAGTATTCTCATGTGTAAGTTTAACCCATTTTCGGGCTTGAGGGACTAAATTGGAGGAAAAGGTCCATTCTCCTTGGTTTTAGTTTATCTCTTTTTTGAGCCTTGAATATTATCTACAAAAAAGGAAACCCCTTGGAATCCATAGTTAATCTCTTTTTAGACTCCCTAATAAAAAAATATCATAGAGTGACATTTTCCCTTTCACACTCGTTAATTGGTACAAAAGGAATATCTATATGGCATAAGTTTAACCCTTTTTCCAATCAATAGATTGCCTAGGAAAAAGGTACGCCTTGGGAGAAATGTCTCACTAGGAGAGTTGTACTAAGTTGTGTTTTATACTTTTTCGGGCTCAGGGGACTAAATAAAAAAAAGGCGCTAAGTACATATTTAATCTTTTTTCAGAATCCTTAAAATTTAAAAGATAGTTGAGTGATCTTGTAAATGTTACACTCATTAAAATGGTTTTGAAGAGACATCCTTTCGATATAAGTTTTACCCTTTTCCAAATCGACTAGACTAATTATGAAAAATGAATACTTTATCCCTAGTGACCAGAAGAGTTCTCCTTGGTATGATTTTATTGTTTTTCATACTTTGGAGACTAAATTTACGAAAAATATCACTCTGGAGTCTTCTTTTATTTTTTTTCAAACTCTCTAAAAGTGAAAAAACACCGATCTTAACTTCTCTGGGCTCGTAAAAATTCACATGGAAGGAGTCTTGTCATGTCATGTTGTAATTGCATTGCATGTCTCATCCTTTTATATTTGGCATAATGTCGGCTTCATGTTGTTATTATTGAACCTCTAGATTATTCCTTAGGTACAAGCCTTGTATCTTTTTTCCCTTGCAATTTGACACCTTGACCCATGGAGGAATTTTGCTGAGTGTCCTTATCCTGCAAATGTATCCTTACAATGAGCATATGTATGTTCCATGCACTTGGAACTATTTTAATTTCCCACGAAACTCATTCCTCCTTTGTAATGTAGCATTCTTTTATACTTTTTCAAGCTCGTTAAAAATTTGAAAAAGACAAAAAAATCAAATATTTCAAAAAGAGGGGACGAGATATACATTCTCTTTTATCGGAAGAAAGATACTCTCCCTTGGGAAAATCACGTCCTTCCATTTGTTCTGCAAGCATTGGTATCTAGCATGACCTTAGGAATTTTTTCTCGTTAGACAAAGTTGTGTCCTCCTCTGTTTAGTTACTAATCCAAACATATGGAGAGTTTTTGGTGCCTCCTGTATCACAGACTTGTGTCAATAATATGTTGCCTGAGTCTCATCGTTTTGTCATGCTTTCGTCCAAGGGAAATTTTTGCAACTTGTTTCAGCCATTATGCAGTTGATCTCTTGAATTCATGAGTTGACCATCCCCAGTAACTAGTCAAGTTCAGTTTCAAAATCAATGAAGTTCGGTACCTGTTGTTCAAGTTATTTCAGTCTTTCCAAGATGCTTTGTCCAAGACCTCAGGGTAGTGAATCTGTCACTCCTATTATACTCCTACCTGAGTTTTGAAGATCTTGAATTTTTGTTTCTCAACCTATGAAGTTATGATCTCTAGCCACATGCATCGATGCTTCCTGAGGATGCATATCACATTGTATTTGTATATATTTAGATGATTTTGAGATGTAGATACGTTTTGTATTGTTCATGGATACAAGTTTTTAGCATACATATTAGTCATGTAGACATCATTAATATATATATGACATGGATCTGCAATTTACTTGATTGGTAGCCATGCTTAATTTATCCCGAGCATGGGTATGCCTACCTCAAAGAGATTATCATTATTTTCTAGATGACATGCTCACAAACACTCGTCTTGGGATCACCCAATTTTGTGACTTCCCACTGTGTAAAGATGTTATAATGTATTTCAGCCATTAGTTTCTATTATGACCTCACACATTAGGGGAATATGTTATAATCCAAAAATGCCACATCTATGCATCCAAGATATCGTCCCATCCATTTGCATACTTTTCCAAACATATTGTTGAGGCTTCCTTCTAAAAAACCACTTTTTGGATACTGCACGCACCATGTTGCACTATTAATATGCATACACATGCATGTTGCATGTTATGTATCCCATGTACATACGCTTTCTGCGTTCTAAGTAGCCCGCATTTACCTCCAATAGTTGTAAAAAATACAAAATTGCGTAAATTCCAGTGGAATTTATGGTCTATGGAGGGTTTCCTAACCATTTTACTTCTTGTATCCCATCCCCAAACTGAATAACCATATTTTTATCATATAAAAATAGGTCTAGTGGATTCATTTAAACATCTGAACAAGAGAATAAGAAAACTCTACCAAAATCCTTTCCCTCTCATTGCCTAAGTTTTGAATCTTACTTTGCATTGTACCCTCAACTCTCCCCTCCAACCATTCTCCCTATGCAACCCTTCCATCTTCCCTTTATGGAATATTGGTTGTGATAATTCTAGGTGGAATTGGTGCACTTGGAGCCATGACAAAGGATCCCAAACTTGGTTTGTAGAGCTCTGTTCATAAGCAAAGGTTGTAACATTTCATCTTGTATGTGAATAAAAGACATTATCTTTGTCCCAAAACTTTATGTGTACATGTTATTTTCTATTTTATCATTTATATCTATATTTAGGATTTCAAGTGATTATTAGCAGAATATGCTATTGTGTTATATTCTTAATCCCTTTCAAGTCCTCTTTCGGAGGAGATCTGTGATGTAAGAGGCAATGAAAACAAGAAGAGATCTACATCAACCGTAAGGATTAAAGGTGACATTATTAACCTTATTTTCCCTCTCTCTCCTCACTTAGTCTAGATTGTTTTAGGTTATATTAGAGATAAGTCAATATTTTAAGGGATTTATCGCTCTACCTATTACTTCGACCCAGTTTAGGGGGGATTTCCCCATAGCAACGGTCTTCGACTCAAGCGGTATTGGGATATCAGAAAAATGCTATCTTGAACTATGAATATTCTTAATGTTTCTAGGTTGGATACCCACAAACTTATTGAGTAAGTCCAAACCATATGTCTTTTTTGTTATGGCATATCGACACAACTTTTCCAATGAGTAGAGTCATCTTGGAGGTGGCAGCTAGATTTAGTGTATATTTTTCGAGGTTTTCGATGTATCTCTACTTCAGATTCCTCTTGATCAATGAAGTGTGGGGGTTTTTCATCTTACATTCTATAAATAAAATCACTGGCTAGCACAAATCCTATAACTATAATTTTTCCTAGTTACTTGGGAACTTGCAAATGGAAAGGACCAACTAATTTCTCCAACAGGAAGTCCCAACATCATCCTTTTGTTTGGTTCATCTTGGTTGATAATGAGGAATATGAGTACAATTACAATTGATAGAGGGGGAAATCCACATAATGGACTTATATGATTATGAAAAAGTGTTGATCCATGGAAACAAACACAATAGATGTTGTCTCAGAGAGCTAGAAAACTGCAAGAACATTGAAGCACAATTCACTCAAATGTTTGGAGAGGCTAGGAATATTTCTCATTGTATGTAGCTTGGGTCCCCTTCCCACTAGACATGAGAACAAAAAGGTGGGACTACAGTCCATCTACATGAACTACAGACTGTAATAAATCACATGTTTTTTATGAGAATCCGTGGATGCTAGGACTTTGTTGTTGACTTATAATTATTGAGATAAATGGACCAGATGGTTGGATGGCTAGTGGAATTGCTCAATTGACATCTTGTGTGAGATCTATTTGTGGAGAAATGGAGATTGGATCTTGATAATATGGCCTTGGAAATATTTAGAAATAATCAGGAATAGGATCTAAAACCAGCATCGTGATGTTCCCTTTTTTGTGTCGACTCCATGTGTTGGTGTTCCTATACTGATACATTGCAATTGGGATATTCGTTCCTTTAATAATTAATGTAGTGACAATGATTCATTATACTCCTGGTGGCCCTTGCACAGTGTGGGGTCATAACTATCTGCACCTGTCATACATCTGTAATCTAGCCAGATCATATTTCTTGATGCTTTGATACTGCGAAACTCCCCGTAGTCCTTGTGTCGTATGTACAAGAGTGTCATAATTTCGAGTCTCCTATGTGCTTCCCATGACATCTCTTGTAATATTATATCTACAAATTTTCTGACCTGTAAGCTCATTTTGCAAATATCTAGGTAAAGATCCTTTTGATGACAAGTTTTTTGGAAGACAGATACATCTTGAGTTAGTACATCACTTGCATTGGGGATGTCTACAACTTCAGTACTAGTCATCAATTTACAAGAATTTCCATTTGACAATTTCTATGAAGCTAATGTCCATTTCATATTGTTTAATTCTAGCAAAGAAGTTTGTCGGCCAAACTTCTCTAAATTGTTGTCGAATCACTATTGTTACTAGAAGGTGTCTTTCATAGTATATCCACATAAGAATGCTATTATATTTTTCTATATGCTATACATTTATTTTTTTAAATGCATTTTGATAAACATGAAAGTTATGAAAATTACATTACGGAGGTTGAATTTATTTAATCCCAAGTGCATAGAGAATATTTACTAAAATGTGTTTTCCACACATGAGTGTTGGCACATGGGCAAACCCAGGGTTCAACGGTTAACAACACACCAACAAAACCCCAACTATTGGCCCTTTCGGCAACACCTGTGAAACATGCAAAGTATCACCCAAGCTAGAAGAATGGGGGGGTTAAATGACGCAGGTGTGTGTAACCAGGCTGGAAAAATAATCTGTGATAGTACTTCACAGAATATTCTTTTAATGCTTACAAAGTGACATGAATTAGTTTATTAACCTTATTAACACTGCAACACATAATCAAAGATAGATTGGCACAGTAACAACAAATGATTATATACCCTGAGGAATTAGCACCTAGCGCTTAACACTGTAAGTTAAATATAGAATTCATTTACCCTTAACATAAGTAAAGTACTTAAGCAACAAAAGATCTATATATTACACATCATAATCAAAGCACAAAGCAAATTCATAAGAAAAATAACACAACACAATGTAAACCATTAGACACTAGATTTACGTGGTTCACCCCAAGGTGGGGCCACATCCACAAACCTCTTTGTCTCTTTATTATTCACCAAAATCTTAAATCCATTCACTATTCTGCACTAAGCCAGATAGTTGAACTTCGCACAAGACTGGAGATCCGCGCACTAAGCACTAGATCTTCCTTCCAAAACTATTTCAAATGCATATATCCAAACTCTCTATCAAAACACTTAGAACCTTCTAAAAAATCACAGTCGAGCACAAATCCTCGACGCACATACATTCCTTCGCACAAACCATTCAGAGCCTCCACTTCTACAATACATTCCTCTTATTTATACTTTACAAAATATTACAATAGGTCCTAAACATGGGGAAAACCCATGGGATGACATCCCATAAACCCATTACAAAACCCTAGAGGACCCCTTACTAGGTCCACATAACCGTCAAAATAGGTGAGATCCATAATCACAACTACGTCTCGGTGCTCCTTCAACCAACATGTTGAAGTCCAAAAGTGGGCCAAAGATGACCAAAGTTTTCCCAAAAATTTGTTGAGGGCCAACAATGAGTTAGTTACAAAATATAGAGAATGATTAATAGAAATCATTAGAAAGGTAATAGAAAACAACAACATTTACTTTTCACAAGTGCTAGATAGCCTCCATTTTTCACAAATCCGAGCAAATCAAGGTACAATAAATGACTCGGTCATTGTGAAAATTGCGTAGCTTGTCAGAATCCCTGGTGCAAAATGATTTCAAATGAGAATGTGGGGAAAGGCAAGACTAGGCAATGATTATTCTTATGAGTTATTTTCACAGTGATTGAAAATATAATTACCAATCTCAATTTCTCGAGCCATATAAGTGGGCAAAGAGGAGAACTGTGGAAAATATATGTGAGCACACTTAGGGGATATGATGATCACCAAATATTGTTCATGAGGACTGAGGGGAAAAATGACCAAGTAAAAATAATTTTGACTAGTTAATTTTTGAAAAATAGTGCATTCGTAGGAGAATTTTATACAAGATTTGGATTGACAATTTTGTACTAGACTAGCTGGCATATGTGCTACTGGAATACAAAAAAATATTTATTCTTCCAACTGTCATGATTTTGCATATCTTATATAAAATTCTTATGGTAATGGACTAAGTTTCATAAATTTCCTTATCAAAAAGGTTTTTTCTATGTAGTGATTATTAACAGTTTGTATAGTGCTTTGTGTTGGTTGTATACATCATCTTCAAAAATGGTAACTTTTGGGGTTTTTGAGGAATTTTATACCATATAACAATACCAAATATCTTGACTATCAAATATTCTACTAGTTTTTAGGATACTTCTATACTTTCTATGTGTGATTCTCAACCAACTAAATGTATTCCACCGTGTTTTGTTTCTTTTACATTTCCATAGGATCATGCAATCATTGTGGGATTGATTGTTATTTGTTGATGCATTTCAATTGAAATATATAACTCAAAGTGTTGTGGAAATGCATATGCATATTCTAGCAAAAATTTGCAAGTTTGATGAAATGGACAGTGCTAAGGAGTCAATGTTCATAATGAAATCTATTATACTTGGAAAATGTTTAGCATTTGTAGGCATTTTCGCAAATTAACATTGTACATATAAATAACACTTCTGTAGTGTTATGTATTCTATGGTTTGCAATGTGTTTTTGTGTGTTGCATAGTTGATGTACATCTCCCTGCCAACCCCCCAAAGAAAAAGAGGATTAAAGCATATATAGAATATATTGTAAGTGCTTCTCTTTCACATATTAGGTGTTCCAAATAGGATAATTTGGATGAGACAAGGAAGTATTAGTACTGGTGCAACTCAAACATTCACCCAACAATAGAGTTAGAGGTAAATTTCCATAAGATATTTTGCATCTGCATGTTGTGATAACCACCAAGACATAGGAAGATATTTATAAACACTCTCTTCTAAACATGAAAAACAAATAGTGTCACGTGCTTATGCAATTTGCAAATTGTTATGTTCATTTCAAGAAAAATAGGTATACCTGGAATTGAAGAAACCAATGTTGGAGAGTCAAGTGTGAAAGAAATAGGTGAAGCAACTATCCATCTACAATGTATATAAAAAATGTATATTTTTCAGTTGGGAAAGAAATACATGGAAACTATTCTTCATATTTCTTATTTTCTATGATTTCCATATGATGATGTAGCTCTACAAGTCAAAATATTGTCTCAATAGAATACTCGAATAATCCCAAAACTAGAGAAGTATTCATTAGAGACATGATGGTTGTTTACAACAAATATTTGGATAAATTGAATAGATCACAAAAAATATTACGTGTTGATATGCTAGATGAAAATTCCAGATGAAAATAGCATGATGATAGTTACATTGATTGTTCATGCACACCTAATTGAAAGACATGAAAAAAGTATTGTTCCCAAAGCTAGAATATCTATTACAAATTTCAAAATTCTACCCAAATGTGGCTACGACTATGGTGATTATGATCGTGTTATATAGATACCTGAATCAAGTGTCACGGAGACAATGTCTCCAACGTGTAAATAGTATAATTTCATGCCAGACACAACAATCAAGAAATGTTCAAATAATACAGACATGTATCCAATTGACACTAATGGAGTTGTTGTCACCTTAGCTAAAAAATTTGGATCACAATAAAATTCACATATAAAAAATGAGAGCAAAGAGGATTGACAAAGTAATGGTATGATTTTCCATGGTCAATGGTTTATAATTTATATGATGATATATCTTAGGTGATTCTCTATGAAAATTACAATGTTTTATATATCATGTGCAACTATTTGAGATATATGGACATTTATTTACTTCACTGGAAAAAAAATTACAAACAAATAAATTTCTCATTTTTCTATTTAAAAATATAACCAAGAGGATAGATGCAAGAGAAAAGGTGTTACACACAACCAAGTTGAAATTTATATCAAAACTCACAACAAAAGCAATCAAAGATCTAAAAAAACTAGCTGGTTTAACAAACATTGTAAGTATTGATTGACAACTATATCTACAAATCTCGTGTACAAAATTATTTGAAAACACACACACACAAACACATGTATATCCTAAATTATTAATATTTGTATTGTATAAACATGTCCAAGGAACAATGATAGAAACAAATGCATAATCAAATCCATTTGAACCTGTCTGTGCAATCTACAACTCTCTTGTAGGTGCATTCACTTTGATAAAAAATACAATGTTTAACTATGTGAGATGTAATCAAGTATTCCATTTTATATATAAACATTTCCTAAGTGCTATTATAAGTACAATGAGCAACAATAAAATTCAATGCATTACCGGGGAACCTATACTTCACGAGTTTCTTCCTAGTTTGAGAGAAATGCAATATGAAATATATTTTCAAAAGAAACCCAAAATTGTTTATAAGCTACATGATTTTCGAGTGCATGGAAAGTTTACATTAAACAAGGACAATGTAGTCCTACATGTGGGATAGAGATTGAATGAAGACATTTTCATCCTGCATGTGTGATGAGTTCTATGTATTTCTTTTTTATTTCTTTGTACAGATACTAGAACTACAATTTAGTTATTTTTTATATTGATTGAAATTTTGATGCCTAATAACATATACATTGTGTATACTTATTACTAGTATAGTTATTAAATGCTAGCAATAGTGTGTGCATTGTATGTACATTTTGAGCCCAAAGTATTTACTGAACATTGTTAGCATTGCAGTGCCATTGTATTGAATATTTTGCAATTAAATTATGTCAAAATTATGATGAACGTTGGACTAGATGATTATATATTATTAGTCATGTTACATTGAAATGTTGATATATTAATGCTAGATCTAGATTGCAATTGGAAAATGTTTTACTATTTAATGCTTCCTTAATTTTCGTTGACACGGAATTTGCAAGCGAACCTTGATATCTTTAATGAATTTGATGTTGTTTTCAAACATAACCTAACATGGAATGATCAATGTACTTTCTATTAATTTAAGCAAGTTATCCTAACTAAATATTTTTCTATTCCTACAGTATCCATGGTAAATGTCTCATGAATAAATAATAAGAATGATAATCTAATTTACTTATATAGAACCAAATGCAATCAAACTTCAATAAAAAAAACATGATGTTTTATTGTTGCATATTTTTCTTATTACAGAGTGTATTGTGTGTGGATGGCTGCACAAGGTTGAAAACGAAAAGATATTTTATTTTTATATGTGCATACTCATATGGAATTTAAATATAAAACAAAAAAATTAGTGAATTGCAAAACTTTTGACTAAAATTTATATATCGTAGAAATTGTCCACAAGTTTCCCGCTTCAATTCGATAATTTCAAATCTCGCAAAACTCTACAAGTCCTCAATACAATTTTCCCGGGTTCTTTCTCAACACAACATTTTTATTTCTAAATTATTTTTCCCATGGACTTTGTCCAATCATTTTATTATACTATTCCAATGTAATTTAAATGCTTGAACTTGTAATAACATAATTTCCATAGTTGATTGCTTTTCCAGGTCATTTTTTTCATGGATTTGCAAAGAAAAATGTTACCACAATGTTCTTCCTAGGATTTCAAAATAGATTGTTTATATCACTATGCACGACTCTAGTAACTTGTATGCAATGACCATTCGAATAGAACTAAAAAAAACTCATAACTATAATAGGTTTTCTTTTTATGCATTACGATGAATCCTAAATTCACATATGCAGGTAATGAATTAAAATGAAAGTTCCACTATGTTGAGTGGATTACAAATAGATGTCATTTTTTCAACTATCTTAAGTATTAGAAGTGTAGAAGTGTAGGGGTGCATGAGTGCACGACTACAATGTGGTGACTTTTTTGAATTTTGAACACACAATTCTTGAAAATACAATAAGTCTCGTCTTTGCGGGGATACACCTATGTGGAATGCATGAGAGATGAAGATATAGTTGTACAAAATGAGGGAGTGCATAGGTATGCATATGCGCATATGCATATGGACCAGAGATGAATTCTTCTAATAGAAGTTGGAAATAGACCCAACTCTTGTCTGTGCTTGAGACATTTGTGCAGACTGTACTAGTGTTGTAGGTATGGTTGTGCGCACTGCAAGATATGGTCATATTAAAAGCCTACATGAAAAATGTTAATTTTTCAAAATCCCAACCCAGTTTCAGTCTCACTGAATTTTCAGCCAAATTTAAATGCCAAACTCAGTTTCAACATTGTTTCAGCATATGTTACAGCCTGGTGTTTCAGCATATACTCAGCCTGGTGTTTCAGCATATACTACAGCCAGGTGTTTCAGCATATACTCAGCCTGGTGTTTCAACATATACTCAGCCTGGTGTTTCAGCATATACTCACAGCGGTGTTTCAGCATATGACTCAGCACTATGTTTCAGCATATACTATAGCCTGGTGTTTCAGCATATACTACAGCCTGGTGTTTCAGCATATACTACAGCTTGGTGTTTCAGCATATACTCAGCCTGGTGTTTCAGCATATACTACAGCCTGGTGTTTCAACATATGCTACAGCCTAGTGTTTCAGCATATAAAAACTTAACAGAAAATAAATTTCAGAACTGAAACATGAGGATTATGAACATCGTTTTCAACGCAGAAATAAAATATCAGCAATATGAAAAACTCAGAAAATATAGGCACAAATATTTTCTGTCTAACTTCGACCCTGGAAAAACCCACAAGGGGAAAACCAATTAGAGAGGACTTTGTATTATTTATGAGCTTCTGAGAAATTCTTTTACAACATATTCATCTTCAGATATTTACACAAACTTATCTGGACATTCCTGTAGCTTTGCTCCTCAATTTATGAACCAAAAATTCGTACAACTGTATGGCAATTAATGTTGTATGGACTATCACGAAATTCATGCCAAAACTCTGCTAAGATTGTACAGACTGTACAGAAATACACTCAAAAATATATTACAGCAGTTACCTCAATTTTTGTGCCAACAAATGTTGTATGGCAGCCTTGGAATGTATGCCAATACTCTCAGAAATTGTAGCTGTTGTCCTCCTCAATTTCTGTGCACATTACATGTTGTATGACCTCCACAAATCCGTATGGTACGTCCTGTTCTTCCTTGCTGTCTAAAATCCATACATCTCTTTGCTTTGGGATGCATTCTCTCATTCAGCAAATGTTGTCTCTTTTCTCAGCTCGACCTCTCTCTTGCTCTCTGGCATCTCACCAAAGATCTCTTCTCTTTCTCTCTCTTCCTCTCTCAACAAGAATGCTGCAACTTTCTTATTCTTGGCATCTCACCAAGAACCTCTTGGCATCTCACCAAGAACCTCTTTCTCTCTCAGCAAGACTGTTGCTGCTTCTTCTTCCCTTGCTCTTGGCATCTCACCAAGAGCCTCTTGGCATCTCACCAAGATTTATCCAACTTCTTACCCAAGAATGAGTGCGCCCACTTACCTTAATCAACCTCATGAGGGAAGGTGAGGAGTTTTCTAATCTAACGGCTGATATTAGATTAGATGGGTGGCTGAGATTTGGTGTCTCTTCACTCACCCTCACTTTAATCATAAAGTTATCTTTTAATTTGCATCTCACAAATTAATTTGACTAAGACCGATATTCAGCAATTTCTCCCCCTTAGGCGCCTAGGGAAGAGAAACACTTACCTTGCTACATTATTTTAATTAAAAATTTAACACTCCCTCATACTGAGGAAAGTGTTACTCACCACTCCAAGCTTGTCCCTGAAAAATAAAAACTTGCCCATGTTCAATGCCTTGGTGAGTATGTCTGCAACCTACTCCTCAGTAGATATGTAATGTAGCTCCATAGCTCCTCTCTGAATATAATCACGGATGAAGTGATACCGAATCTCGATATGCTTAGACCAGTCATGAAAAATTAGATTCTCCGAGAGTTTAATGCAACTCTGATTATCACAGTAAATCACGGTAGGCCTCAACTGCACACCGAACAATCCCACTAGCATCTTGCGAAGCTAAAGGGCCTCACAACTAGCCTGACTAGCTGCCATATACTCAGCCTCTGCCGAACTCAAAGCCACTGACTTCTGCTTCCGACTGAACCAAGACACAACTATTGATCCCAATCCAAAGCAACACCCTGAAGTGCTTTTCCTGTCACTGACACATCCTGCCCAATCTGAGTCTGTATAGCCAACCAG
>ML777030.1:548794-564218 GCA_009831015.1 Picea engelmannii | reverse complement strand
CATTGTCCAAAAATCAAGTCTTCAACAAAAAGAGCAAGCACATTGATATCCGTTATCATTTTATTCGAGAATTGGTAAATGAAGATGTAATCACTGTAAAATTTTGTAAATCAGCGGATCAGCAAGCTGATATCTTTACAAAGACTTTGGGCACAGAAACATTTGTATCACTTAGATCTAAGCTGAGTGTTGTTAGGTTAGATGATTGTCGCGCTCCAACTTAAGGGGGTGTGTTAGACGATCAAGTTGAGATCGCGATTTCCTGCGCGATTTTCTCTATCATTTTGTCCGCGATTTGCTCCTCTGATTGAGCAAATCGTTCCTTGATTGATTAGTTAACTGCAGATTAGTTTTCTTCTTGTTTTCATCAACAGTTAGTGTGTGAGTTGCTTCGTTATTTACGAAGCACCCGTTGCATGTAATTTCCTTTAAATATCCATTCCAATAATGAGATCAAGTGTGGCGTTTATGCATTATCTTCTGCGGCTCTGTCAATTCGTTTTCTGTTTTGCTGCAAATTCATTTTTTGCCTTTTCTGTTTTGTAGCAATTCGTTTTTCTATTCCGCAGATCTGTTTTCAGGGCTGTCCTGGGAATACGTATCGTATCTTATGCATGCTCTGATTTTGGATCTTGCTCTGAAGGTTTGAGCTTGGAAATGGTTAAAGTCTGAAAGTATCGTTTGAACACTTAGATGGCCTGAAGACGTTGAATGCGTGCTAGAATGAGGAAGTGAGTTTTTAACTTCTATGTTGCATTCTTTTCAATAGGCGTTGTGCATGTGAAGGTCGTGGTTGCATCCTCCTATCTTGCGGTTTTGCAGGTCCTCAATGTGCGTATATTGCCTTTAGTTCAGGAGGGTTTGAGGTGTTGGGCTTTGCGTTTTGCTAATTTCTAGTGATTTTACCTCATGCTCGGAACTTGCTGGAAGCACTGGAGGTTTGAACCCCATGATAGATGAATGAGAGCTACCTTATATGCTGGTTTTGAACTCTTATTTTTTGCTTCTTTGGGTTGAAATATTGTAGACTCTCCTCTTACAATGGGTATTTCACAGTCAAATGAGTTCATGTATCCACGTGTTTTGGGCTTTGCCAAACACGGTGGACTATTGACAAACTAAACGCTAACATTAAATTCACTGATAAAACTTCGAGGAAATGAGCCTTATTTTCTTTTGAAACGTTTCAACGAGTTTTGAATGACACTGACGGTATAGCTTGCCTTCCCTTTTTCATTCGCTGTTTGAGTTGCATGGAGAAGACGCCGATCCCTCTTGAGCAGTGTTCACCTTATGTCGTGTTTATAGAGAAAACAAATCTGATAAACCTTCAATTCGTGATATTCCTGTTACTATCACAGGTTTGTATTTGAAGGATCTATGCAAACCTATCTCTGGATTAGATAATCATTCAATTAGAATAACATAACTTTCAATTCGTGATAAACTTGTTATTATCACAGGTTTGTATTTGAAGGATCTATGCAGACCTATTTCCAGATTAGATAATCATTCAATTAGAATAGCATAACAATATAGCAAACAATTAAATCACGAAGTCATAGAGTCAAGTTTACAATCCATGCATAAAGAAAGAAAAAATTATTATTCATGTAGTTGAACAAAAATGTTACATTCAACTGTGATCAACCTTGATTTTTATAACAATACATAGCCTCATAGAACAAACAGTTAGCTACATCGCTTACAACAATTTATTTTAGAAAACTGCTATGCATTTTGCATGCATTATTTAGTCAGATAATCTATATCTTTATCTGAACACTAACCATACGAAAATAAAAATGCAAATAGATTGCATCATGATGATTGACAGGACTACATCAATTACCAGCATACTCCCCCTTATGCTGAGAGGGCTCACAATCTGATCTCGAAGTTTCAAGAAATGGACTTTAGCAAATACCTTAGTGAAAATTTCTGCAAGTTGTTCTTAAGTTTTTATATAACTTAGTTCTACTTCCTTCTTTTGCACCAAATCTCTAATGAAATGATACTTTAAATCAAAATGTTTTGTCCTTCTATGATGGACTCGATTCTTGGCCAATTTGATGACACTAGTGTTATCACAAAATATCACTGTAGAATGAATTTGTTTCTCTCCAATTTCTTCTAGAACTTTTCTAAGCCATAATGATTTTGTACCTGCTGAGGTGACTGCAACATACTCTCCTTCTGTAGATGAAAGTGAAAATATACTTTTTTTCTTTGAGCTCCAAGTAATCAAACCCGAACCAAAAGAGAAACAATTACCACATGTAGACTTTTGGTTATCCAAAATACCTCCCCAATCAAAATCACTAAATCCAACAGGATTAAACCTTTTAAAAGTATAGTAATGTATACAAAAATTTAGAGTTCCTCTCACATACCTCAAAATCCTCTTAGATGCCTTCATATGTATTTCAGATGGCTGTCATGTATCTTGAAACAATAGAAACTCAGGTCTTGTGTGGGTTAGAAGCATTAAACTTCCAACAATACTTTTGTATGTTGTCTCATCAACTATTTCAACACCGTCATCTCTACACAACACAATTCCATGAGAAGTTGGAGTGGAGGGGTTTACAATCTACCAGAGACCCAAATATTTCATCTCAAATTCATTCATCATAGGAATTTTGAATTCATCCTTCATCTTAGAACTACTACCCATATATAATAAGTCATCAACATATAGACTTACAATAAGAATAGCATTACCTTCTTGTTTGTAGTAAAGTGTAGGTTCAATTTTACTTCTATTGAAGCCACTCTCCTGAAAATATCCATCAATCCTAGCATACCATGTTCTTGGTGCTTGCTTGAGGCCATAAAAAACCTTCTTCAACTTGCATACTTGATGTTCTTTTCCTTGCACTTCAAAACCTTGTGGTTGTTCCACAAACACTTCTTCTTCTAAGTACCCATTCAAATATGCACTTTTCACATCCATGTTTTGAATGCTCCATTTCTTTTGACCTCTGTGTGAAGCCTTTAGTAACTAATCTTGCCTTTTGTCTTTCAACACTCCCATCACTATTGTACTTAGTCTTGTAGACCCATTTAGTACCAATCTTTTTCTTGTCATGTGGAAGTTCTGTAAGCTCCCAAGTATCATTCATGTGAATATAATCTATCTCTTCTTGCATTGCTTGCACCCAAACCTCATTAGTACAGGCATCTTCAAAACATGATCGTTCAAAATCAGCATTGGAAAGTAAAGAATTGTCTCACCTATTGGATTTTCTTCATGTGCTGGATTTTTACTCCTTTGATAAATGCCACTTAATCTTCTTACCTTCCTTGGAGAACTTGAATTTGATTTTGGTCTTGCACTTGGAATTGAAAAAAGAGATGAGGGGACACTTGGTGGAGTGGGCTTCTCGTTATCAATATCATCAATAATATCCCTATCCAAAACAGATTTACACATATCATCATGGAATTTTTTATGACCATAAACTCCCCTTTCATCAAAAATCACATCTATTGACACAACAATGCTATTAGTGTGGGGATTATACAACCTGTAAGCCTTACTTTGTTCACTATATAAAAAAAAAATGCATGACTCACTTTTTGGATCTAACTTTTGTCTCTTTTGATCAACTAGATGGAGATAGGGTACACAACCAAAGACTCTGAAATGATTAACATTAGACTTTTTTTTCATACAAGGCTTCATATGGATTCATCATATCAAGTGCACTTGTGGGACATCATGATGACGCACACTCCCTCCACAACCCACAGGTCGGAAGGTCCACATCAACACAGGATCTTTCCCTTTACGTTGGCCCGAAGAGATTCGGAATGGCTCTTCTATTTCCTTTTCGGGAAACCTACACCCACAATCAACTTCAGAAATTCCCCCCTTTTTCTTCAGGAAATCGGACTTCGCACTTTCGCGAATCTGTTGGTCACGCGCTTGTCTCTCAAATCTATGAAACCCAAAAACAGTCAACACTGACCTTTCCTCTTCCACTTTCAGACTTTTCCCTATCGCGATTTCGGTGGTCACATTGTCCAACAACTTGTTCCCACGATTCCTGAAACCCAATGTTCCAAAATTCTGACACGCTCACAAGGTTGACTTTTCAATGCCCTTTTACTCCATTGAGACTTCGGACTTTGCGATATTACGAATACTAATGCAAAGAATTCGGAACTTCATTCCTCGAAACTCTGAAATGATCAACAAAGTTTGACTCCGTGTCAATAGTGCGCCACCTCTCCACTCGCTAACTCCTCTATGGCCCACACAAATCCTTTTAGCTTTTCGGGACTTCGTGGTTCGGAATATCGCGATTCCCATTGCAAAGTTTATGGGACTTCAATCTACGAAAACCCAATATAGAAACCCACATGAAATTCCAACGGCCCTTATGGCTTGGATATATGGTCCTACTCCTCCTGAGCTTAGAACCTTTCGAGAATACTCGTTGTATCTCCCCTGCTCCTTCGTGAGATCTAACGGCTCACGAGACTTCGCAAATTCACTTCAGATAATTTTGATCGTCTGTCCTTCCTCTGAGAACTCGTCCTCCTGTGGTCCAATGTCGCTATGCCTTCCTTCAGATCCTTCAAAGGTTCTAATCCCTTTGAAATTTCCCACGACTCTATGTCTTCCAGAAAAACCCTTGCACGCACTTCTTACGACAAAATTTCAAGCACTTCCAAGTGTTTGAAATCCTTCGACTCTGTGCACACCTGCAACAATAGTCCCTCAATACTTCACTCAGGTCCACAACCCTGAGACTTCACTCAGCCTGTGTACTCCTTGCATGGCTCCTGTACCTAACTGCACATCTGTGGAAATGAGAACAAAAGCTATCTATCCTGAGCTTTCAGAGACAAACCCCTGGACACCTTGTCGATGCACTCCTTGCAGACAATTCAATTGCACTCCTTGCAGGAACTCTTGCTTGGATAGAGAAACAATTGAAACTCATTCCTCTCCTCTTTCCTCTCATATTTCAAGCATTCAACAAGAAATCATCCATACATAGCATAAAAGCAATTTCATGACAGAAAGAGCAAAACAATCATGAGCATAACATTCAAAGATGCATACACAGAGAATATATGAACACCATGAGTCTAAATCACAACCTTCTTCTATTAATTCAGAACTTCTGTACATGGAGTCTACTACACATCTCTCTACTTCTCTTCTATGATCTCCTCAATAATCTTCATGCTCTCATAATAATATTAGAATACAAAAGGAGGGTGTCTATATCCCGTTTCCCTCTTGCGCTCTAAAACTGTCTAATCTAACATTCAATTCTATCTACTTGCATTAAATACTATAAATGCCTTCTACCTACTAAGGACGAGAGAAAATCACTCAAGGTCCATTTACATTATACAAGTGCGCCTCCACTTGATGTTTCATTAATGGTTCAAGATATTTCAAAATTTGTGCTCGGTGCTTTTTTAGCTGTCCAATTGTCTCCGCGCTGACTCGCTTGAGATGCTCCTGCATCATACTCCCTTGCTTAAAAATTTTCATGGGCTCCTATCCATGAGCTCATGCATGGTGTGTCCATGATTCTGGATCTCCACTTCATTCTCCCAGTTGGCATCTTCAACTGGATGGCCCTTCCACTTGACCAAATATTCAAAGTATTTCTTTCGCCTGGTCTTCTTGCTCACCCTTTTGTTCAGTATGGCCTCCATATGCGACTTATATGCAACTGGCATCTTCTTTATCCACTGGACCACTGGATGCTTATTTCCTGTCCCTGCTTCCTCAGCTTTATATGGGTACAAATCTGAGATATTGAATATCGGAGAAATTCTGATCCCATTGGGTAATTCAATCTCATAAGCATTCATCCCGAATTTCTTCAAGACCTTACATGGTCCGATTTTCTTCATCTTCAGCTTGTTATATGTTCCTCTCGAGAACCTTTCTTTTCTCAAATGTGCCAGAATCAAGTCACCAACCTCAAATTGAAGTTGTCTCCTGTGCTGATATGCTCTGCGCTTATATTCCTGACTTGAATTATGAAATCGCTCCCTCACCTGGCTGTGAAGTTCCTTCATCACCTCTGCGAAGTCTTCTGCACTAGCCCTGCTAGTTGCATTATGTGTTGATTCCCTCAATTCAGAAATTCCTCTCGGTTACATGCCATAGACAATCTAAAATGGACTTTGCCCTGTGCTTCTGTTAACCGAGTCGTTATAAGAAAATTCCGCCTGTGGTAATATGTTGTCCCACTGGCTGTGGTGTTCTATCACCAGGCTTCTCAGCAAGTCTCCCAGACTTCTGTTTACCACTTCGGTCTGTCCATCCATCTGAGGATGGTAAGCCGAATTAAATGACAAGTTAGTTCCCAGCTTCTTCCATAGGTTTCTCCAAAAGTGTCGTATGAATTTGGTGTCTCGATCCAAAACTATGCTTCTTGGTAAGCCATGAAGTCGAATGACTTCTTTGAAAAATATATTTGCAATGTGAGTTGCGTCACTGGTCTTCTGACATAGAATGAAGTGTGCCATATTGGAAAATCTATCCACCACCACAAAGATCGAATCAAAACCTCTTTGTGTTCTTGGCAACCCCAATATGAAATCCATGCTAATTGCATCCCATGACCTTTCTGGTATGGGCAATGGTTGATAGAACCCTGCATTATGTCTTCTTCCCTTCGAATGCTGGCAAATTTTGCATCTATCCATGAATCTCTTGACATCTCCTCGCATTCCCGTCCAAAAATATGACTCATTTAGCTTTGCAAACGTCTTGTCGTGACCAAAGTGCCCTGCTAATCCTCCACTGTGTTTCTCCTTCAGTAAATTCTCCCTCATGGAGCATTTCAGAATACACAGCTAATTACCTTTAAACAATAATCCCTCCTGGATCATGTATTCTATCCATTGGCTTCTATCTCCGAGAATTGGATTCTCAACTGCTTCATATGCCTCCTTAAAATCCTGATCTTCTGCATACATGTTCTTGCGATCATCAAAACCCAACGTTTTGACTTTGAACTCCTGCAACAACAAACACTTCCTGCTCAAAGCATCAACAACTTTGTTAGAAGTACCAGAAATATGTTTAATCACAAAAGTGAAATTCTGTATATATTCTACACATTTTTCATGTCTCTGATTCAACTTTTCCTGTTGAGTCACAAACTGCAATGCATGATTGTCACTGTATAAGACAAACTCTTTTAGGATCAAGTAATGTCTCCATTTATTCAATGTTTGTATAATAGCATAAAACTCCTTATCATATGTGGAGTATTTCACCTTCGCTTCATTCAAATTCTCACTAAGGTATGTTATTGTCTTGTCTTCTTAACTCAAGACTGCCCCTATCGCAAACCCACTTGCATCGCATTTCACTTGAAATGTCTTTCAAAAATCCGGTAACACCAAAACTGGTTGTTTCGTAATCTTCCTCTTCAATAGATTAAAACTCTTTTCAGCCTCTTCAGTCCAGTGAAAATACTTATGTCTTTTCTTCAAGGTGTCCATCATCAATGCACTAATCCCACTGAAATTCCTAATGAACTTTCTATAGAAACTAGCCAATACATGAAAACTTCTCACCTCAAAGTTATTCTTCGGTGATGGCCAATTCTTGATTACCTCCACCTTATCTGGGTCCATCCTCAACTCATCTGCAGAAATAACAAATCCCATTTAGATGAGCTCCATCTTCATAAATGAGGATTTCTTCATGTTTATCAACAACTTGTCCTGCTATAATCTCTGCATCACTGTAGCCAAATGCTCCAGATACTCTGCCACCGTTTTACTGAAAACCAGTATGTCATCCAAATATACAATAACAAACTTTCCTATGAACTCCCTCAGGACTATGTTCAACAACCTCATGAAGGTACTCGACGCGTTTGTTAAACCAAATGACATAACAAGCCATTCATACAACCCTTTGTTTGTTTTGAATGCGGTCTTCCACTCATCACCTTCTCTCATGCGGATTTGATGATAACCGCTTTTCAAATCAATCTTTGAAAAATACTTTGCTCCACTCAAGCAATCCATCAGATCATCCATCCTTGGCAATGGAAATTTGTACCTAATGGTTATCTTGTTAATTGCCCTCGAGTCAGTACACATTCTATAGCCTCTATCTTTCTTCGGACTGAGTATTGTTGGAACAACACACAGACTCAAGCTTTCCTTGACCAACCCTTTTTCCAACAGCTCCCGGACTTGCCTCTTAACCTCTTCATTCTCTTGCGACATCAATCTGTACGCAACTTTATTTGGCAAACTGGCTCCTGGTATGAGGTCAATATGATGACTCACACTTCTAATCAGTGGCAACGAACGAGGTAGTTCGTCCACTACTATGTCAGTGAACTCTTCCAATAGTTCCTGAACTTCTTCTGGTAAATCATCTATTCTCGTGTTGGTCAAAACAATATTCAGTTTTCTAAACACAATAAACTGTGGTTCTTCTTTATTCTTAACCTCTGTAAGAAGTTCCTTCCCACTCATGAGAAGTACAGTGTTGCTTACTTCTGATTTAACCTCCTTATCCTTGATTGGAAGCAACATGTGAGTCCTCCCATTCTTCTCTAGGGTGTATGTGTTCATTCTCCCATCATGAATCACATTCCTGTCATATTGCCATGGTCTATCCAGCAATAGATGACAAACATCCATAGGAATGACATCACATAATATCTTATCATTATATCCTCCTATCTTAAATTCAACTAAACATTGTTTAGTGACAATTACTTGATGTCCTTTTTGTAGCCATGAAACTCTGTATGGGCTTGGATGATCACTCGTCTCTAGGTCTAGCTTCTCTACCATCTCTGTAAAAACGAGATTATCTGTGCTACCACTGTCCACAATGACCTTGCACACCCTGTCCTTGGTTTTGCAAGCAGTCCGAAAAAGTCTGGTCCTTTGGACTGAACTCTCCACCTCCTTCTCTGGTGTCAAAAGAACTTTTTGCATCATCAACGATCTTCCACCTTCAGCATCTTCCACCTCAACATCTCGCCTCTGTGCTTCAGCGATGTGAGCTTCTCCACTCTCCTTCTTTTTATCTGGACACTCATAAGACCTGTGCCCATTCTTTCCACATGTGAAGCATGCTATTACTCCACCTCTTCCTCTACCTCTACCTCTGGTACGAGGAAAACTGTTATTGTCAGCATAATCTCCTCTCTGTTCAGTATGTTTCCCTCACTATGAGATTCCACCTCTCTCAGTTCGAGTTTGAGGCTTCTTCCAGTCTTCTTTGGGCTTCTGGTATTTGTCCTGGGCAACTGATTTGCCTCTAGGTTGACTTCTTCCTCGACCTCTTTGACCCTGCTTTTGGCTCGGCTTCTCTTCATCTTTCAAAGCCATCTGATAAGAATCTTCCACCGTTCGGATGGTTACCATGCTCATCTCATCTTAAATATCGTATCTCAATCCATTCATGTATCTGACTACTTTTTCATCATCGCTCTCTTGATGACCTGCCCTGATGTTCAGCTTATAGAATTCTTCAGTGTATTCTTTCACTGTCATCAGCTTTTGTCTCAGGTTTTTCATCCTCCTAAACAGAGTAATTTGATAATCCCTGGGGATGAATTTTTCCTTCATCTTCGCGATCATTCTATCCCAGCTTTTGATCTTCTACTTGCCTTTACAGCGTCTGTCAGCTTGTAGTTCATCCCACCATAATGTTGCATGTCCTTTCAATCTTGTGACTACCTGCTTGACTATTTTGTCCTCCTTGACATCTTCATAGTCAAAGTATGTGTCTAGAGCTCTAATCCAATCTAGAATCTTCTCTGCATCCAGATTTCCCTCATAAACTGGAATGCCCATCTTCGCTCTTGCACCCATTCTTGCAATAGCTCTGATCAAATGTTCGTTTGTTGCATCTTCGAATGAAACTTCTTCTTCATGTTCAGCCTCAATTTCACTCTTGGAATCACTAAGATCCCCAACACTGACTATGCATCTCTGGGTTGTCTCCATGTCTTCGAGTCTAGCTTGTAGATCATGCATTTGTTTCTCCATGGTTGGATTAGTCATATGCCTACCTCTTCTCCTCAACATTTCCCTATCCTCTGGTGGATCGAGTGTTTGCCTGTCCCTTCTTCTTGGCGGCATGGTGAATTTTATTTTCTCTACTACAAAAAGAAAAGAACCTTTCTGTTCTCTGATACCAGAAATGATGACGCACGCTCCCTCCACAACCCGTAGGTCAGAAGGTCCATGTCACCACAGGATCTTTCCCTTTACGCTGGCCCAAAGAGCTTCAGAATGGCTCTTTTATTTCCCTTTCGGGAAACCTGCACCCACAATAACCTTCATAAATTCCCCCCTTTTTCTTCGAGAAATAGGACTTCACACTTTCGCGAATCCGTTGGTCACGCGCTTATCTCTCAAATCTATGAAACCTGAAAATAGTCAACGCTGACCCTTCCTCTTCCTCTTTTGGACTTTTCCCTATCCCAATTTTGGTGGTCGCGATGTCCAATAACTTGTTCGCGTGATTCCCAAAACCCAATGTTCCAAAATTTTGACGCCCTCACAAGGTTGAATTTTCAACGCCCCTCTACTCCATCGGGACTTTGGATTCCGCGATATCGCGAATCCTAATGCAAAGAATTTGAAACTTCATTCCCCGAAACTCCAAAATGATGAACGAAGTTTGACTCTGTGTCAATAGTGTGCCACCTCTCCACTCGCTGAAATCTCTGTGGCCCACACAAATCCTTTTAGCTTTTTGGGACTTCGCGGTTTGAAATATCGCGATTCCCGTTGCAAAGTTTACGGGACTTCAATCTATGAAAATCTGATATAGAAACCCACGTGAAAGTCCAACGACTCTTATGGCTTGGATCTACGGTCCTACTCTTTCTGAGCTTAGAACCTTTCAGGAATACTCATCGTATCTCCCCTACTACTCCATGAGATCTAACGGCTCACGAGACTTCGCGAATTCACTTCAGAGAATTTCGACCGTCTGTCCTTCCTCTGAGAACTTGTCCTCTTGTGGTCCGATGTTGCTATGCCTTCCTTTGGCTCCTTCGAAGGTTCAAATCCCTTTGAACTTTTCCACGACTCTGCGTCTTTCGGAAAAACCCTTGCACGCACTCCTTGTGGAAGACTTTCAAGCACTTCGAAGTGTTTGAAATCCTTCGACTCTACGCACACCTGCAACAGCAGTCCCTCAATACTTCACTCAGGTCCACAACCCTGAGACTTTGCTCAGCCTGTACACTCCTTGCATGGCTCCTGTACCTAACTGCACGTCTGTGGAAATGAGAACAAAAGCTATCTATCATGAGTTTTCAGAGACAAACCCCTGAACACCTTGTCAACGCACTCCTTGCGAACAATTCAACTGCACTCCTTGCAAGAACTCTTTCTCAGATAGAGAAACAATTGAAACTCATTCCTCTCCTCTTTCCTCTCATATTTCAAGCATTCAACAAGAAATCATCCATACATAGCATAAAAGCAATTTCATGACAGAAAGAGCAAAACAATCATGAGCATAACATTCAAACATGCATACACAGAGAATATATGAACACCATGAGTCTGAATCATAACCTTCTTGTATTAATTCAGAACTTCTGTACATGGAGTCTACTACATAGCTCTCTGCTTCTCTTCTATGCTCTCCCCAATAATCTTCATGCTCTCATAATAATATTACAATACGCAAGGAGGGTGTCTATATCTCGTTTCCCTCTTGTGCTCTAAAGCTGTCTAATCTAACATTCAATTCTATCTACTTGCATTAACTACTATAAATTCCTTCTACCTACTAAGGATGAGAGCAAATCGCTCAAGGTCTGTTTACATTATACAAGTGCACCTCCACTTGATGTTTCATTAATGGTTCAAGATATTTCAAAATTTGTGCTGGGCACTTTTCCAGCTGTCTGATTGTATCCACGTTGGCTCGCTTGAGATGCTCCTACATTACATTGAATGAGAATATATACAGATGTAATAAATGCATCACCCCAGAGAGAATTGTTTAATCCCTTAGTTTGTAATATACTTCTTGCCATTTCCACCACTATACGATTTTCCCTCTCTGTTGCTCTGTTTTGTTGAGGTGTGTAAGCAATGGTGAGTTGTCTTTTGATGACATTCATATGAAAATAATTATGAAAATATTTTGAACAAAATTCTCCTCCACGATCAATCCTTAAGCACTTGATTTTACAACCTCTTTCATTTTTCACAAGGGCTTTAAACCTCTTGAATGTATCAAAGGCTTCATCCTTAGTATTCAAAAAATAAACCCAACACTTTAGTGAGTAATCATCAATAAAATTAATAAAATATGATGAGTTACCCAAACTCTTTATCTGCATAGGACCACAAATGTCTGAGTGAACTAGCTGAAGTGGATAATGGACCATCCATGCATTTACTTTTGAAAATTTCTCTCCTGAATGTTTTCCTTTAGCACACCCTTCGCAAATATCCTTCTTTTCTTGAACCTTAGGTAAACCATAAAATAAAGATTTTGATGTTAGAAGCTTCAAACTATGAAAATTCAAATGTCCATGCCTGAGATGCCACAATCAACCTTTTTTTTCATATGCCATATTGGCAATATGGTTGTTGTGTTCTCCAAACATCGATGGGAACATCATATTATTTAGATAGGCACAACTGTAACCACCCTATTTCCTCCATTCTTATCATAAATTGTACATTGTTGATTTTCAAACACCACCTTATAATTTTTCTCACATAATTGGTGAGCACTCAATAAATTATGCTTTAATTGTGGAGTGTAATAAATTTCTTTAACACTTTTCATACCTTCTTTAGTATGGACTTCCATAGCTCCTTTCGCAGAAACCTCCAATGCTTTCTCATCACCCAGCTAGATCTTGGATTTGAAACTCTCATCCTTTTTAGAAAAGAGTTCCTTATTTACTGACATGTGGTTAGAACACCGTGAATCTAAATACCAAATATCTTTAGTGCCATTTTCATCTTTTCCATAAGATAAAAAAAAATTGTTTGGAGAGGCTTCATAATCTTCTTGAACACAATTAACACTTTTTATTATTATTACCTTATTTTAATATACAATCCCTTTCAAAGTGAACATACTTTCACAATAATAACATTGGATATTTCTTTTATCAAATCCGCCTCTACCTCTTCCTCTTGAACCACCTCTTCCTCTTGGATAATTCTGATTTTTACCTCTACCTTGCCTTTGGTTTATTTTATTGCTAGTGTTGGAATATTCATTCTTTGTAATTTGCAATTTTGAAGAAAAAAATTTCTCGCCACTTTCTCCAAATGAATCTATCAATCTTTCTTCATGAGACATAAGAGATCCAACTAGGTGATCAAACTGAAGATTAGACAAATCCTTTTTTTCTTCAATGATTATGGAAACATGGTTCCACCTTGGTGTTAGAGACCTCAACACCTTTTTAATCAATGCCTCTTTGTCCACAATTTCTCCAAGAGTAACCATTTTATTGACTACATCTTTTACTCTCACACAATAATCACTTACATTTTCAGCTTCTTGCATCTTCAAATTCTCAAATTCTCTTTTCAATGTCTATATATTGACAAATTTGACTTGATCACTTCCTTGGTAAGCTTCTTGTTGATTCTTCCATCCTATGTTGTCTTTGCACCTACAATTCTTGGAAATAAGATTTTATCAAGAGCAATTTGAATATGAAATAAATATTGAGTATTCTTTTTTCTAGATTCTTTCTTAGATACTCTATCATTTTCACTAAGAGTGGTCCAATATTCTATCTCTGCATAACTCGTTTCTACTATATCCCATATATATTTCCCTATCAAAAAGTTCATCATCTTGATGCACCAATAATCATAATCACATCCATTAAATTCTGGAATGGGCAAGGAATTAGAGTTTTACAGGATTACCCTAAAACAACAACTAGCTCTTATACCAAATGAAGGATATATGCAGGCCTATATATGGACTAGATAATCATTCAATTGTAATAGCATAACAATACACCAAACAATTAAATCACAATATCATAGAATTGGGTTTACAATCCATGCATAAATAAAGAAGAAATTATTATTCATGTAGTTGAACAAAAAGGTTACATTCAACTGTGATCAACCTTGATCTTTATAACAATACACAACCTCATAGAACAAACAATTAGTTTCTCTTGATTGAACACTTACAACAATTTATTTTAGAAAACTACTTATGCATTTTTCATGCATTATTTAGTCAGACAATCTATATCTGAACAGTAACTCACAAAAAAAAAAATTGCAAATAGATTGCATCATGCCAGATAATTGACAAGACTGTATCAATTACCAACAATATTGGGATTTGCAATTCACATTTGTATTATGTGTCTGGCGTGGGAATTGATAATAGAGGCAAATAGTTTTGTTTCTTGAAACTACTCTTCTTCCTATATGGATTTTTCCAATGGGGCGTGACTTGCTTTCATTGTATTATTAAAGTATGCTCCTATCCCTATATTTCTTGCGTCCTCCTCCGTTTTGAAGCTGAAACTTGTCACATGAAGCGTACACGTTGGACATAGATGTCTTATTGGACAAAGATGTATTTTGGCATGCTTGGATGTTTTTCGATTTGATTTTATATTTTCAAAGCGTTGAAGTCATGCTAGATAAAATATACGACGCAAACAAACATGGTGAGGCAACACTCACTTCTTGATATTAAACGAAGATGGATTACATCCTTATATGGGAAAAGACTCTCTCGAGTCGGCTACATGAAAACCAAAAGACAACTAGACAACTGACTCTTAACTAAGCACTGACTCTTCTAACTGGCGCTTACAACCCGCGCTTATTACTGGTGCTAACAACTAGCTAACATCTCCATTACTTCCAAGTCTCCACCTTAATGGAGAATGGATTGACTTCTACACCTAACATCTCCGTAAACAGTTCAAACTTAATCTTTCCAAGAGGGTTGGTGAAAATATCAGCAACATTTACACTAGTATTACAATACACAAGAGTTATTTCATTTGACTGCAACTTTTCTCGAACAAAATGATACTAAGCTTCAACATGCTTTGTCCTTGCATGAAAAATCGGATTCTTCGCAATATTGATTGAACTTTGACTGTCACATCTGATCATCGTAGGTTCCTTTCGCTCTTCTCCAACATCTTGAAGAAGTCTTCTTAACCAAACAACTTCACAAGTTGTTGCAGACAAGGCTTTATATTCTGCTTCTGTAGAGGACAAAGATACAGTAGGATGCTTTTTACTGCTCCATGAAACAACCCTGAATCCAATGTTGAATGCATATCCAGTGGTTGATCTTCGATCATCTATATTTCCAGCCCAATCAGAATCTGAATAACCTGTTAACTCAACATTAGATGCATCAGTATACTTAATACCATAATCAAGTGTACCTTTTAGATACCTGAGTACTGCC
>ML777030.1:534057-546387 GCA_009831015.1 Picea engelmannii | reverse complement strand
CTTGATTTGAAGATTTTTCTGCATAATGACCTGAATGTGTTCTAGGTTTATTCCTAGCCTCATCATTTTTCTTCTTATGACAGTCTTTAACCATATGTCCAGGTTGACCACAATAAAAACAACTCTTTGACTCATTCCTATCATATTGCATACCTTGATTTGGAGATTGTCTTCTCTGCGATGAACTGCCTCTCTGCCATGAACCACCTCTCTGCCATGAATTGCCTCCTCTACCTCTTACTCTTGATCTCCCTCTCGCAGATCTATTATTTGACCACAGTGCCAAATCTTTACTTGGAGGCTTCAGATTCCCATGCCTCTCTTCCTCTTGCAGCAAAATACCTGTCAATTCTTCAAACGTGGGAGGTTTCTCCCTTGCTGCAAGACCTGTTATGAACATGTGATAGTCCTCTAGCATACCATTTAAGGTAATAGTCACTAGATCAGTATTGGAAACAGTTTCGCCTACATTTACTAGCTTGTCTTTCACCTCTTTAATGCGACCCAAAAATGAACTAATAGATTCATTTCCATCCATCTTAATGCCTAGCAATTTAGTTTTCAGGAACAAAATGCGATTTGTGTTGCTAGTTTCATACAATGCTTTAAGAGTTGTCCATGTTGCAGTAGAAGTGGTAGAGTCTCTAATATGTGGAATTATGCTATCTTTAACGGACATGCACAACAATACCTTTGCCTTGTTTTCGTGCTTCTCCCAGTCTTGGATCTGTGCGGTTGTCGCACCTCCTACCACTGTTGTCGCACCTACAGCCGCAACAAGTTTCAGTTCGGTTCCATTCACAATGTTCCAGACACCATAGCCCTCCATGAGCATCTGCATCTTTAATTTCCAGTTAATGAAGTTCGAGCCATCTAACTTGTTGGCTTCGTTGAGGTAGGTCTCTACCAGCGGATTCGACATCGCTACAATTTAGTCTCTGCACGAAAAAATCACCAAGGATATGCAACATTTTGTCGCTCTTCCTTCGGATACCACCGATCCAACTATATTTCTACTGTCAACTTTAAATCATGCATGCATGCAACTTATTATCCAAAAATCTCCACTTTTTAAAAAACTTATAACTCCCTCCTTAAAAAAAACTTTAATAAACTTCAATCCTTTTAATAATCCACTTTAATAAACCTCCACTTTAATAAACTTCACCTCACAATACACACGCATGTACTCACTTTAATAATAATAAAAAAAATGAATAACAATCCACTTTTACCTCACGTTTTTAAAATATCCATTTAATAAAAATAACGTATCCCATTAATAAAACACTCACGCAATTTTCACTTCTCCATGCATGCATTCAAACTTCACTATTCAAACTCCACTTTGACTGCAAACAAATTAATCCACGCTCACCACACCAAAATATTGCAAGCGCATCTCTCTCCCGTCGGCTCCACGCATGCAACTCACGGATCTTATTTCTCACGCAGCAAATCAATCCACCAAAGCAAATAGGATACACCAAATTAATCCACGCAAATTAATCCACAAATTTTCCACACGATTTATTGGATTGCGGGTAGCTCGCATAGTTCGCACCTCACGACTTATTGGACTGCGGGGAGTTCGCAGCTGCCTTGTGCTCCGACTACGGGAATGCCCAAATATTTCCGCACTGTAACGCGGTCTTGGGTTGCGAGAAGAGAGTAGGTAGTTCGCACCCTTTGAATGGTCCACCTGCGGGAATTTTTTCGTCTCTCTATGCTCATAAGGTTGAGTAGTATTCCCCCGCACCCTACCAGAGGAGGGACCTGTGAACTTCTAGAATTCTCGCACTGCACTTTCGTGGCTCTGATACCAAGATAAAATATATGAGGCAAACAAACACGGTGAGGCAACGCTCACTTCTTGATATTAAACGAAGACGGATTACATCCTTATATAGGAAAAGACTCTCCCGAGTCGGCTACATGCAAACCAAAAGACAACTAGCCAACTAACTCTTAACTAAGCACTGACTCTTCTAACTGGCGCTTACAACCCGCGCTTATTACTAGTGCTAACAACTAGCTAACATCTCCATTACTTCCAAGTATGCTTAATCTAGAATTAGGTGTTGTATTTTTAATGTCCTTCGAAGAAGCACCATACATTCATCCTGAAATGATTTTAAAAATGTAGATTTAAAATATTCTATGGAGAATAGAGAATTCGATAAAGTATTCTACAAAATGATTTGATAGTTCAAATTCAGTGGTGGAGACTATGATATTAATTAATATTTATAATAATCCAAACATTGCTAAATGTACAGAATTAGAGAGAATAAATTCATGCCCTATATAATGGGAAAACTATTGCAAATAAAGAGAAACAATGGCTTATCTCATCCTAGGGTTTATAGTGGGAAACTGACCCCCAACCTCAGAGAAGAGTAGAACTTTCCTTGGACTAGTCGCTACACACACTTCCTTCATATCAAGCTGGGACGGATCACCTTCAACTCTCCAATCAAAAGTGTTCAACAACTGAGCCAATGCAAGCTCAATTGTAGGAATAGCCCTGGAATCCCCAGGGCATCCTCTCCTTCCTGACCCAAATTGTATCATACTGAAGTCTGATTGCTCTATTAAATTGATATGCCCATCATCCATGAATCTCTCGGTCTTGAAATCGGAACCATATGCCCCCCAGACATTGGGATCCCTTCCTATAGCCCATACATTTACCATTAGCATTGTTTTCTTAGGTATGCAGTATCCTCATACTATCAAAGCCTCTACAAATTCATGAGGAATCATTGGGGGCCCCACTGGGTATAATCGCAGAGTCTCTTTGACCACATAATGGAGGTATTTCATGGTTGTCAGATATGGCTTCTTTAATTTACCATGTTGTCCAACTACCGATTCAATTTATTCCTCCAATCTCTTCATTACATTGGGATGTCTCAGAAACCCACTCATTGCCCATTCTAACGCAGTTGATGTCATCTCCAACCCAGCCGCAAACATGTCCTGCAGAAATACAAATCCAATTAATACAAAATGATGATCGATTGAAATTTAGGAATGAGGATTGTAAATAATATAGAATGGAAAAAGCCCAAGAGACATACAAACACAAGAGCCTTGATGGTTTCCCGTGTGATTTTAGTGTTGGTTTCAACCATGTGGAGCAGCATATCGACGAAGTCTTGAACATAAAGCCATACATATGCCTTTTTTTGGAAATTTGAGGCCGCTGCCATAAGATCATTATGATTTACATGGTCGTCTAGTATTTTCTCTACAAATTCATTGAAAGTTTTATGGATCTTGTTCATGTGACAACTCTACCAACAGATACTTAAACCCTTTGAAATTGTTAGGATCTTTAAAGCCACAGATATTAATTCTGCAACAAAGAAACAAAGAAAACATGAACATATTCAATAACACAGTAGATAATAGTTTACATGGTAAAACCCTCAGGGTGAGGGAAACATCCACGGGACAATGGAAATGACATTCTTATTGTTCAATAAACCAGAGATTACAACCTACAACCTGGAGAGGGATTCAATCCCTAGCACAATATATTCCTCAAAGGCATGCATATTTAAACAACTTCTCATTCAATTATAAAAAAATTAATACAATAACTACTACCCCTATTTTAGTTTAGTTGTTAAAACAAAAAACACTAAATCTACCACAAAACGTGGTTAGGAAAAACCTCCTTATCCCAGATTCGTTGTCACCTTCCAACAATCTCCACCTTGACAACAATTTGTCTGATGCTTTGTCTAATTTGATTCATCACCGTCAAGAGAAACAAATTACAACCACAACTTCTCTTCAATACCAGTTCCGAAAAACATGTCTGCACAACTTTCTCGAATATGGACCACTCCACCTCCATTAGTAACATGTCTTACAAAGTGATACCATGTCCAATTTAGGTAAGATGAACTATGTTTCAAATGCACAAGGCTTTGAATACCATAGAAACAAAACCTGCACTTGTCCAAACTAACCCAATGGTCCCTTACACTCATAAAAGACAGAACCTGAAGTACATCTCTTTTTGTCCAAATCCTCCTGCAAAATCTGAATAATCATAGAAAAAAAACATTGAAACCACTGTAGGTGATATATGTTACTATAAAATACTAAAGCACCCATTTCACTACTTTACTAGGATTTGTCATGTGACCACTGAAAACACCAATTGTATGTGAAATGTCTGATACTTGAACATATCAAACATTTCCATCACATACTTTATACTTCCAAATAGCATGCAATACATGAGACATAACCTTTTCTTCCATATTACAAAGATATACACCTGAAGAAAACAAATGGAAAGCCAAAGGGATATTTTCCGGTTTCACACTATTCATGCCAAATTTATTGAGTATCTTTTCCTTATACTGCAACTATGCTAACCAAATCTTACCATCTTTCCCGCCTCTATGTATTTCCATGCCTAAGATTAGTTTTTGTTGCTCCTTAATCCCTCACCACAAACATTCTTGCCAACTGAGCCAACCTACTGATCTTAACCATGTTTTTACTTCAAAAAACATATCATCAGCAATGTAAACACCAAGATAATGAATGTACCATAAACACAATGGTTAAATTTATTTCTTGTAAACTTGGCTCACCATGAAGGAATCACCCATCTTGTACCAATGCCTGATGCACATTTTAGGCCATACAATGACTACTTAAGCTTGCAAAAAATTCTCCTGTTGTGATCCTGAACAAACCCTTATGGTTATCCGATATACATATCTCCTCATACAAATCTCCATAAAAAACTTGTCTTAACATCTAGCTACAACAACTAGTGCCAACTCTACTTGAATAGAGAAAAGATTAACAACTGACGATAATATTTCACAGAAATCAATGCTTTCCAAATACCTTTTTTCTATCAGTCATGCTTTATTCCTTTTATATTTTAATATGTTTGATTTGAGAAGAAATCCATAAAAAACTATCTTTGTTAATGATGATCTATATACCTTCACATTGTCATTATAACCAACAAGGATCTACCTGTTTGATTTGGATCCTACTTAGAATGTTGATGAGAGCATGAACATAACAATCAAACAATTTCAAAAAATTGAGTAATCATAAGAGAAAACCCGTTCATTATACCTTTTCCGTAATCTTCCAATTTTTTGCAACTAATGGTGACCTATTTTCCAGATAGCACTTAACTGCTTTTGACCACAACTCATGTTGCAACTTGGCAATACTAAAGATGTCATTCGATCCCAATTGTCCTACAATAATTTCCAAAACTCCAAGGAATATGAACTTGCCTCCATCATGTGTTCTCAAACCCTTGATTTAACCTGTCAATACATAAACACATCAGCCTTTCTATTGACCCAATTTTTTTACCGGGGCTCCTTTAGTGCTCCATCTTGAACAGAGTATTCAAAATCTTGACCACATTCAGCCATTACTTCCAAGTGAGCCTTTACTGCTCACCTCTAGGAAGATTTTATAATGGAGTTTCATCGAGCCCTTAAAAATGCTCCATGACATACAATTCTATGGACACCATACCATGGGAAACCAATAATCATGGACCCAAAAACCACAACTGTGTACCCATGTACAAGGTTTTAATTCATGACTCATACCCCCTACCCTTCTTTAGTCTACCTAAATCTATGTCTAGACTTTCATATGTGAATTAACAGAACCAGGGGTACGGATTCCTAACCAAGTCTTACAACAATATGCCCAATTACATGTAACCAAAAAATACAACTCCAAAAGAAAATGTTCACATGGTAACTTTACCATTACCTTTACTGTGAATTCTTCCATTTACCAACACTTATGTCTCTGGTTGCTTGAATGCATATTTGTCACAAATAGATCTCCCATTTGTTGAGCATGCTTCGATAACCACAAATCTACTCCATGCATAGATAAACTGAGCCTTCAAATCCATTCTCTTTTTCAACTTGCATGGCCTCTTCCTTGAAGAGTGTATGTTCAGAGAAGAAAGTGATACTATTGGATTAGATCTAAGATATTTGCAAAATCATGCTCCAAGAGCATCAATTTTACTAGGGATCCACCATGTAGGCCTTCCCGTCTTCGATGTAGGTCAACCTTTCACATGATAACTTTGTCTCTAGTGCTTTGAACCCCAAAGTGATTGGTTCCTCTGTGCTCCATCTCTACAGCCAAATCAATATGATTATCATCCATGCGGGCATCTCCTTTTTGGTACTCATAAACAATGACCTTGTTTGTCTTTCACCGCATCAATCATGTTCCATTATCAACCTCTCTTTTGGAGAGGAATTTTTTTTTATAGTTGAATGTGAAATGATTTGTTTAGAATTTTCTTGAAACACCTTTTGATTCCCTTAACATGCTCGAACATGTATCTTGAAATCCCACATCCTTCCGCTAATTGACCCTTGGCAACGAGATTCAATTCACTAAACCTTTTCTTTCTTGGGCTAGTTCAAATCTCAATAGATCCAGGATTTCAAAAAACAATTTTACCAGGCCGAATGGCTACACAACTACTACACAACTCAACATTTCAATTATTCCAAAGAAAAAGGCATTTCATCATGCTTTTCATGGTATACACATTTGATTAACTTAATGTGCAATATAATTGCAACGACCCCAAGAAATCATCATGTTTAAATATACTATTTGTCAGTACTTGCACCCTCGAGCCTTTCAAACATATGCAGAACAACATATACATAAAATAGAAATGGATTTCGGCCTCATAAAATACCTCATACATGTATATTACCTCCAGCCTTGCGCTTCTTTTCACAAGCAAGAACCATTCTGCAATGCCATGCTCATGTTATTGATAAAATACAAGAACATTTACAACTACCATGCCTATTTTCCCCTTCAGATATTAAAACAACTTCAACAATGTCATCGTGCAAGAAACTACCATATTGCCTCAATTTGTTGTTGCAGAATTCCTCTACATGTAATCCATACATATAGAAATACGTAATAATCTCAGAGAAGAGCCCAACCAAGCAGAGTTTGTTAGCATGGCACCGCATCTAAAACGATAAACATTAGAAACCCTTGTTCAACCAACAAGAAAAACAACAACAACCTACTATTTCAGGTGGTCATTACATGTTTTCAAGCTCGGGTTGGCCCTGCTGTCAATATTAAGGCATTAGATTCGCGATATTCCCCTCTTCTGTAGTGTATCCCTACTCCTCATGCGCAACTAAATTAAAATCACTGTAACGCTAACGTCCAGGCTGAGCACATTGGTTCCTATTCATTCAACCTCCTCAATAATCCTTAGCATCCACACTGCCTCTTCGTACTTGGCGCTGGTGTACCCACACATCATTTCTATGAAATTTCGCATTCTCCATCTCAGATTCAAACCCACGATCTCTGGCTACTCCACGTCGGTCTGGAAAGGTCGTGCTCCACCAGGTTTAGTGATTATCATCTCTAAGATGGAATCAAACCACAATAATGTCCATAGGCTCCACACCGCATTGAAGTTTCATTCTTCCACTTGATGCTACGTGTAGTGATAGTGCACCTCCCTGATGGGCACCAATTCGAGAACGATTTTCCAGCTTACTCTCTCTGAGATGCTGTGATCCTACCACGAAGGCATGAAGGGGGTACTGGACAAAGTATCAATGAATCTTCCAGCGTTTGGATCTATTGAGTTAATTTTTCCTTGCCTGACATTGTTTCTAACGATATTTTTCTCTGTGCCTCCCCTTCACGTCTTTGGACAACGAGATCCACATAAGTCGGCGCTCCTTTCCATAGGAGAGACCGACATTTTTTTTTTAATTCTGGAAAATAGAAGTCCATCTCTGAGATCAACACTCCCGTTAAGTAGAGATCTCGACTTCCATGTAAATTCGGTTCTCCCACTTCAATAAGTAATATCAGCGCTCCCTTTACCAAGAGACGCTAGAGCGGGTATGAAAACAACGCTCCCTGCGAAAAAATATGGGACTGCTCTTCTTCGTTTTCAGCGAGTCATCCAACTTGGCTCTGATACAACTTGTTAGGATCTTTAAATCCAAAAAGATTAATTCCGCAACAGAAAACCAAATAAAACATCCACAGATTCAATCAGATTCAATCACACATAAGATAATAATTTAGGTGGTAAAACCCTCAAGGTGAGAGAAACATTCACGGCATAATGGCAATGACATTTTTATTGTTCAATAAAATGGAGATTACAACTAGTAGCCATGAAATATGTATTCCTGCCTTAAAGGAATACATATTTAAACAACTTCTCATTCATTTATACAAAACTAAATACAATAACTACTGCCCCTATCTTAACTTAGTTGTTAAAATAAGAAACACTAAATCTTCCATAAAACGTGGTTAAGAAAAACCACCTTATCCCAGATTCGTTGTCACCTTCAACACAAATCACAACCCAAATCATTGTTAGAAATTTTCTTATTCACCAGTATTCTCCGAACTATATCGGAGGTGAGAGTAGAGATGGCCTTGTTCACACTCACGCTCATTCTTTCGATCTCACTCTCCTCCCAAATTGAACGAATCATCGCAGACACCTCTTCCTCTCGCATGTGCTTAAAGGAATAAATTCTTTCTGCGGTAAGAAGTTCCAACACACATATTTTTCTCATATGTTTCCAATGATCTCCATACGGAGAGAAGACCACATATTTAGAGTATCAAATCATGAGTTTTGAGAAACTATTGGCTATCTCAAAAGAATAAACTACAACTGTAGGAACACAACCCAAGAGGAGAAACAAAATAGGACCATATTTGTCAGCAAGGGATTTAAGAGTATGGTGAGAAGGGAATACCAATTGGTGGAATTTTCCTATGATGGGAAATGCATAGGGTCTTGGAGGCAATCTGGCACTAATCCTTCTCTTGTGCAATAACTAGAAGAAGAAGTAAGAGAAGATTATACAAAGAATAGTTTCTATGGAAGCTCCCCTACTAACTACTGTTAATGTTGCAGGATACACACTCATATTATGAAAAACCATATTGGATACACCCATGACCCTTTGTAAGTACTGCATTGAATGGGTGGAAAGGAAGAAGCATCTTCTATATATGGAATTCACATAAGTTTAGTTTATCTTGATAAAATATTAATAAAATAATAATCTATTTTTAAGGTTACTGCCAAGTTAGACACCAAATTGGTGTATGAGACCCCCTCCACCCATCTATTTGACTAGTAAAGTCCCTATCCCTTTGGATTTAAACATGTGATCTTTTAGGAGGAAACACATGTCATTAACCATTAAGCCCACTCAGGACACTAAATTGGTGTATGAGACCCTTTCCTCCCAACTACTCGACTGGTAAAGTCCCTACCCCTTTATATTTAAACATGTGATATTTTAGGAGGAAACACATGTCATTAACCATTAGGCCCACTCATGGAGACACCAAATTGGTGTATGATACCTCCTATGCCCAACTATTTGACTGGTAAAGTCCCTATCCCTTTGGATTTAAACATGTGATCTCTTAGGAGGAAACACATATGCTTAACCATTAAGACCAATCAAACTATATCGTGAAAGGTTGCAAGATTCAAATAATTTGTTCCTTCTGAGAAAATTCCAAAAATATGAGTGGCAAGTTTCAAACAATAAATTTGTTCCTTTGAAAAAATTCCAAAAGTATGGGTGGAAAGTTTCAAACAATTTGTTCCTTGTGAGAAAATTGCCAAAATATGGAACCCACAGGGTCCCGTAAGGAGCAATAATAGAAGTTTTCCAAAAATGTGGAACCTAGAGGGTCCCAAGCGGAGAAATAATCGAATTTGAATCTGATTTTTTATGAGGACGACTCTTGATACTTTGGACAAAACAAAATATTTGATATCCGAGAGTTCCTTTAATTCATCCTTTGTGAATTATTTGTAGTGCAGTTTTAGTAGTGTTCAACTTTTCTTCGAACAATTTAAGCAATCCAATTACCTATCTGCTATGAATTTTCCATTTTATTATTAGTTGTCTCATGTATAGCAATCCATTTGCCCTCATTTTTTGGTACAACCCAAAATGGTCCCGACACACAAGTGGGAAAACACATCCAAGGTAAGATGAGGAGTAAACAAAATATCCAGATAGACAAGGCCACCATACCAAAATGTTTCAACAAAAATTCTGTTGGAAACATGCCAACGAATTTTCCCATGATGTCACATGCAGATGCACATGCACATGCACATGCAATCTACTTATGAATTGATCATGTGACTATGTTATCTATTCATGATTAGTCTATGTAACTAAGTGATAGATGTTATATATACAAGCATACCCATATAGGTAGAGAAAAATGTGAGGAAAATGCGAGTGCCATCAAGTAAATTTCATAAGGAGAGGATGGTTGTATGCCTAGGTTGACTATTGTAATTCTCCCTTGAATAGAAGAAGACCGATAATCATTTCCTGTGATTTTTTCTTGATTTGGGTTTCCACATAAATCACTGTGTCAATTCTGTGTTTGTTTGTTGTTATTGGTTTGATGCATGTTTAATATAGCTCATTTATGCTCTGGTTTTATGTGCTCTGTTTTGCTTCTGTTGCCCAACAAGTGGTATCAAAGCCAAGGAGAATTGAGTAGGTGTCGCAGGTGAGACAAGATGAATTGCATGCATTTCTCTGGAGAGTGGAAGAAGGCATGATTGAGTGTTAGATATGTGATTGAGTGTCTTAGGTCATCGATGCTCCGTAGGCATTACTAGAGGCGCATCGACGCTCTCACACTTGAAAAACAATGATTTTCAGAAAATCGATGCTCCCCCACCCACACTGAGGGAGCATTGATTTCAGAATCGACGCTAGGACATCCACACTATGGGAGCGTTGATTTAAAAATTAGCGCTCTGTTTCCACCCATAGGGGAGCGTCGATCCTCCAATACAAAATTCCCATGGGATATCGTATTCGAATGGTATGGAAAAAATTAAAGATTAAAGTTTTTTTTGTCTTTTCATATGACTTGTAACATGGTCATGAGGTGGAGGATATATTCAAACCATTCTTAAACAAGTGAGTGGAATGTTTTAAAGGTGGATCCCATATAAATATAATTTTTTTTTATTGGGAGGATATTAAATATTTTTTTTAAAGAGTTTAAATTTTGTGGATTTGGTAAAAGGTTTTATTATGGTATAAAAATAATTTTTAAAACCTTTTCACCATTAGCTTTGGGTTCAATCTTTAAGTATAAGGTTATTTTTCCATATAAAGGGCTTGGTTTTATAAGAAATGTTTTTTTGGACTTTTTTGCTAATGGCGAAAGTGCAGAGTTCCAAGTTTGCGGTGGTGAGGTGGAGAAATTCAACTGTAAGAATAGATTTGCGCTATGGAAACTCAAGCTGGAAGATTTGCTTGTGCAAAAAGGATTACAAAAGGTGTTGGTTGGAAATTTAAAGAAAACAACAAGAATTACAGACGAGGAATGGGGGGATCTAGATGCAAGAGCCCTTAGTACTATTCATTTGTGTCTAGCAGATGAGGTATTTATTAGCATTGCTAAAGAGGAGACAACAATAGTTTTGTGGACCAAACTAGAGAGTATATATATGACAAAGAACTTGTCAAACAAAATCTTCCTGAAGAGGTAGTTGTACAACTTACAGATGAAAGAAGGTACGAAAATTGTTGATCACTTGAATGTTTTCAATACTCTGATTTCTCAATTAACTAGTATGGAAGTAAAGTTCGAAGATGAGTACAAGGAGGGTATGCTACTGTGTTTGTTTCCTGAGTCTTGGGATCATCTGGTCACAACTATGTGGTTTAACACAACATATGCCATTGATTATGAAACTCTTGTGGGAGCTTTGTTATGTGAGGAAATGAGGAGAAGATCCAGTAAGGAAACCTCAACAATGGAAGAAATGGTGGTCAGAAGTCGATATACAAAAGGTGGGAAAGACCAGAAAGGTACAACCAGGTCTAATTCAAAAGATAGGAAGGGTAAGGAAAAATGTTGGTTTTGTGGCAAATCTGGTCATCTCAAGAAGAATTGTTGGAAAAGACAACAAACCTCCAAAGAGGACTCCACAATAGTAGCAAATTCAACTACAGGTATGGTTGATGAATTATTTTTTGTTCATTGTGTCTCACCACCTGTGTTCACATAGAAGGTGTAGGGAGGTGATGGTTGAGTCATCGTGGAATAAAAAAAAAAAAAAAATGTTTCTACTTTGGAGTTGTAGAAATTATTGATTGCATGTAAATGGGCATATGTCTGTAAGACCTGGATAGACATGTGTACCCCTATTTTATCAGGTCACCTATGAAAAGTCTAGACATAGATTTAGGTAGATTAAATATGTGT
>ML777030.1:497187-533981 GCA_009831015.1 Picea engelmannii | reverse complement strand
TGTTTTTTAGGTCAAATTAGCTGTTTTTTTGGGTCCATGTGTTTTTGGTATTCCGTGGTATTGTGTCCATGGACTTTTGTGTAATGAAGCCTATAAAAGGATTGGGGATCTCCATTGTAAATGGGCCTAGAGGTAAGAGGTGAAGCCTTACTTGGCCGGCTTGGTCGGACTTGATCAAATTTGCTCGAATGCAAAGTTTGAGGTGGAGCAGCATGTCCAGTTTAGAATGCTAGGTCTGTAGAAAGGTTGATGTGTTGGCAGGTCAATCAAGTGTTTGAAAATACACGATGAAGGTAAGTTCATATCCATGGAACCTGGAAAGTATTGTAAAGAAGTTGGGATCGGAAAGGCATGTTCAGTAATGCCAAGTTGCAACAATAGTTGTTGATAGAAGAGGTTGTTCTATCTGGTAACTCAGTCACCATTTGTTGCAAAAGACAGGAAGATTCAAGAAGAGGTATGAACAGGTTCTTTGGTAATTACTCAAATGTGAAATTATTCGGTTGTGATACTTATTTTTTTTTATAATATTTCTAAGTAGGACCTGGATCAAACAAGTATATCTTTGATATGGTGATGATGTTAAGGGGTGTATATTGTGGGATCCTACTATCCACAGAATCATCATGGAAAAAGATGCAATGTTTGATGAATCTTCTTTTATAAGGGTATCTATATGGAACAACCAAAATGACTATTTCAGAATTGCAAGAGGAGATTTGTTTGCAAACTCAAAAACCATTGTATGGCTTGAATCATGCTAGGAAAATGGTACAAGATGTTTGATTCCTTCATGGTAAGACAAATTTTACAAGAAGTGAGCATAACCATTGTGTTTATGGTATATTCATTATCTTGGTGTTATATGTTATGCTTGTTTCTAGCACAAGAATGGTTGAGATCAATAGGTTGGATCACTTGGTTAGGACGTTTGTTAAGAACGATTTGGGAGTAGCAAATTAAATATTGGGCATGGAAATACATAGAGACGGAAAGAATAGTGAGCTTGGTTATCACAAACGAAGTATGTGGTGAATATACTCAGGAAATTCGGTATGAGTAATGTGAAACTGGTGAAATCCATTTGGCTTTCCATTGAAATTTTTCTTCAGGTTTATGTCCTAATTGATGATGAAGAAAAGGGTTATATGTCTCGAGTATTATGTGCTAGTAGGAATTTTGATGATTGCGATAGAGAAATGGTCATCATTTCATATTTAGTTGGCATTGTCAGCAGACACATGGAAAAACCAGGTCAGGATCATGGAAATAGGTGCTTCAAACACAGAAGCACAAGTATCATCTACAATGGTTGTAGTGATTTGGTATGTGGTTATGATTCATGAGATTTGGACAAGTCCATCGGTCTATTAGACAAGTTACTGATGGAGAGAGTATGGTCCATGCTGGAGTGAATCGTGCAGGAATGTTCACATAACGGTATTGTCAGAGAAGTTGCGGAGAAGTGATGGTGTTTGGATTTTCTTGGCTTGCAGAGAAGGTTGTAAATTAATTAAGGGTATGATAGATCAGGTAAATTGTTGTCAAGGTGGAGATTGTTGGAAACATGCCAATGAATTTTCCCATGCGGTCACATCCAGATGCACATGCACATGTACATGCATGGAATCTACTTATGAATTGTTCATGTAACTATGCTATCTATTCATGACCAGTCTATGTAACTAAGTGATAGATGTTATATATACGAGAATACCCATAGAGGTAGAGAATAATGTGAGGAAAGTGTCAGTGCAAGCAAGTACATTGCATAAGGAGAGTATGGTTTAATGCCTAGGTTGGATATTGTAACTCTCCCTTGAATAAAAGAAGAATGACAATCATTGCCCATGGTTTTTTCCCAATTTGGGTTTCCACATAAATGACTATGTCAAATGTGTGTTTGTTGTTCTTGGTTTGATGCATGTTTAATCTAGCTTGTTTATGTTATGGTTTTGTGCTATGTTTTGCTTCCACTGCCCAACAAATCCACATGATGTCGTCAATGGTTGAATAAACAAGATGAAGTTGTATAGCAGCTATTCCCTTCTATGGAACGAATTTATTGAAGGATGCGTTCATGGTAGTGAATTTAACAAAGAACACGTTGGTTTATTGGTTGTGGATTGGATTACAATATTGGGTAGCCAAAACCTAGGTTGGGAAGGTGGGATTCACACCAACATTAGAGCAAGGAAAGAGATGTATTCCAATCTTATTGCGTCAAACCTTACAATCATCAAAAAAATTCAATATATTTATAACAAGTAAATAATAAAATATAGATTAATAAAAAATACAATAAATAAAATTATTGATATATTCAAAGCATGTATGTTGATTAAAAACTGAACTTGTTTCAAATGGAAAATCTTAATCTTAATGACTAGTTTATTAGCAAACCACATTATCAAAAACAAAAAAATAGTATAGTTGTTTATAGTTCCTTGAGTTATAACAAATCTGTTTAACTTTAGTCCGTCATTTCTTGAATTTTTTTTTTAGTTCCATCAAGGAAGACAAGTGTGCATGCTCCATGTCATTTCACATGAGATATTGGATATTGGGCTCTAAGTGAAAGTTTAACCAACAGGTTTACTTACAATATGGTAAAGATTCTCAATAAGGTAAGGATTCTTCAACACGTTTACTTAGAGTCTTCAACACCAGTCCCTGCAAATAATGAGTCACTTACTTTGGTTTAGGTTTTTTTAGGCTTCATTTATAACCATTGGATTGTTGTGACATGTAGGTAACGGATTACATGTGTGTATGGTGTGCTAGGATGAGGTTTAACATAATGGAATACTCTAGGCCTGGGTTCAATTCGAGGGGATTTTGTGCTCTTAATGTCAACATTTGTGCAAAGGTGAGGATTTTGATGCCTCAAACCTTGCATGATGTTGTCCAGAAGCCCCTCATAGAAAAGGAGGAGCTTATCAGTGGGGGTCAGAGCAGGACTCCCTCGACACTAAAAGGACAAGCAACATCTAGTGTGCAACATCATCAGACACCGGCTAGATATTCATCGGGATATTGTTGCATCCAGAGAGGATCCAATTTCACTACACCTCGATGATCAATGCCTCAACAGTGAACTCCTTACATAGGACCAAAGAACTAGAAACAACGTCAACCACAACATCAACAGTTTAAGCCTGTTCAGCAGAATAGGCCAGGGTTGCAGGCCGATGGGACATCAACTTCTACTTCAGGTACCAAGAGTATTGGAACAAAGAAAGGGTGTTGGATATGTGGAGAGACACATTACCAATGTGACTTCCCAGTTGAGAGGACCGGAGCATATGGATCAGTCAGAACCACTACCATGGGATATTTGGGCAAGGCCCATCGGATTCAACAGCGGTGAATAAATTCCAAGAAGAGCACCAATCGAATGTGCTCAAAACGTTAGGTACCGTCGTTGACCAGACCCTTATTATTTTGATAGATCCAGATGCTACAGAGAGTTTTATTTTTGTAGTGGCGCTAAAAATAATTAAGGTAAAGGCAACAGGACGAGTTTAGCTTTGTAGAAATGGCTTCGCGATCCAAAACAAAGGTTGGAGGTAAGGTTATGGGTTGTATCCTTAACCTGGTAGAGTTTTTCATAAGGGACAACCTGTATGTCATGATATTAGGGTCCTATGACGTCATGATCAGTATGGACTTGTTGGAATCGCTTGAGGCGATACTCAACTATAATATGAAATGGTTGAGCTTAGTCAATGATGAGGGACAGAGACGTGTGATTGTAGTTCATAACCTGGGAGTTTCCCTGAGGGTAACCTCTTCCTTGTAGCTACGGAAGAGCATGTGCAAGGGATGAAAAATTTATGTTATCCTTCTATTAAATAAAAAAGGTGTGGCAAAAGGACTAGAAAACATTCTCATAGTACGAGAGTTTGCAGATGTCCTCCCAGATGAGTTGCTAGGGTTACCACCTAAGAGGGAATTGGAATTTACCATCGACCTAAAACAACGGACTGAACCGATAAAATGAACACCTTATCGGATGTCGACCTCAGAGTTACAGGAGTTGAAAATGCAACTGAAGGAGTTGTTGGACCGAGGAATTATACATCCAAGTGTGTCACTGTGGGGATGTGTCTGTTATTTTCATACAGAAGAATCATGGGTTGTGGAGACTCTGCATTGACTACCATCAATTGAACAAGGCGATGATCAAGAATCAATATATGTTTCCAAGGATTGATGATTTGTTTGATCAGATGAAAGGCGCGACGATGTTTTCAAAGATCAAATTGAGATCGCGGTACCATCATCTACGTATCAAGGAGGACAACATCCCTAAGACCTCCTTTAAGACGAGCTTTGGACATTATGATTTTATTGTTTTACCATTTGGACTGAAAAATGCCCCTAGGGTATTTATGAGCTCGATAAATGGGGTGTTCCATGAATACTTGGAAAAGGTCAGCCAAGTATTCATTGATGATATTTTTATTTAGTCTCGGATGATGGAGGAGCATGACGAGCACTTGGGATGGTACTATAGTGTTTGCAAGAGAACAAACTTTTTGGGAAGCTATCGGAATGCTCATTTTATAAATCGAAGATTCACTACTTAGGGAATGCCATCTCCAATGAAGGTATCATTGTGGATCCAACAAAGGTCAAGGCTATTATGGAATTGCCTACACCGACGAATGTCCCAAAAATGTGTATCTTCATGGGTTTATCGGAATACTATCGAAGGTTCGTCGAGGGTTTTTCAAAGATACCAAATCTTATTACAAAATTGCAAAAGAAGAACAAGAAGTTTGTTTGTACCGTTAAATGCACAGAATCATTTCAGAGGGTCAAGGAGTTGTTGACATGATCACCGATACTAAATTTCCCTGACATGGATGAGGATTTATTGGCATCCACTAATGCATCCAAGGAAATCTTAGGTGGAGTCTTGATGCAAGATGGTTGAGTGATCGCTTACATCTCGAGAAAGTTGTGAAGGCATGAGGATAACTATGCGATGCACGATTTGGAGTTGTTAGCCATTGTTTATGCCTTGAGAGTATGGAGACACTACCTTATTGGATGAAAATTTGAACTAAAAATGGATCACTGTGGTTTACAAAACATATTTATGCAAAGCGACTTGAACGCGTGACAACGAAGTTTGTCGGAATTACTTAGCGAGTACGATTTCGAGATTACATACATAAAAGGCCCAGTGAACAAAGTGGTTAATGCGTTGAGTTAAAAACCACGCATATTTTTGGTGATGCCTCTTTAGATGAATCTACGTGAAAATATTCTAACTTTATAGCATGACAATGACTATTACAAAGTGGTCTAGGATTTTATTGAACAAAACACAATGATGGTACCAAAATTTGAGGGATTTACGGTGGACACCGACAGATTATTGAGATTTTAAAATAGAATTTACGTACCTCCCAATGACGAGATGAGGAGTTTGATCCTAAACGAGGTGGATACAGCAGTGTATATGGCTCACCCAGGAGTCATGAAGATGAGGGAAGACCTTAAACCCTTATTCTTATGGAAAGGAATGAAGGTAGACATAGTCAACTACATGGCAAGATGTCTATAATTTTAGTAGGTGAAGAATGAACATAGACATTCGAAAGGATTATAATAGCCACACACTATTCCAGAATCAAAATGGGAGGTCATTTCAATAGATTTCATTGTTGGATTTCCACTGACAACGAGGAGACACGACTCGATTTTTGTGATAGTCGACATTCTGACGAAGAGTCCTCATTTTATTCCTTTGTGTATGACGTATCAGGAACCTGACATAGCTAGAGTTTTCATCAGCGAGATAGTGAGGTTTCATGGCATGCCTAAGAGGATTATATCTGAACGAGCATCAATGTTTACGGGACGATTTTGGACTAGTTTCCAAGAGGCCTTGGGAACCCAAGTTAACTTTAGTATCACATATCACCCGAAGAAAAATTGATAGATCAAAATAACAAAACAAATCTTGAAGGATATGTTGTGTATGTATGTGATGGACCAACAAAAGCATTGGGATGAGTTATTTCCACTGGTAGAGTTTGCATACAACAACAATTATCAAAGCACCATTAATATGGCACCATTCGAGTTTCTTTATAGGTGACCATGTCAGACTCCTTTGAGTTGGGATCGGCTTGAGGATAGGGTCCTTGTGGGGCCAGAAGCGATCCAAGAAATGGAAAATGAAATGAAAACAATAATACAAAGGATCAAGGAAGCACAGGATCGACAAAAGAGTTATGTCGATGCACATCATGTCGACCGTAGTTATGAAGTTGGTGATCGTGTCTTCTTGCAGGTGAAACCGCATAAGAGTTCGATCAAGTTTGGAAATGGTGCTAAACTCTCTCCTAGGTTTGTGGGACCCTTCTAGATTGTGGAAAAGAAGGGGCCTATGTCGTATCGACTAGCCTTGCCTGATTCTTTGAGGCGTATGTAGAATGTTTTTCAGGTATCTATTTTGAGACATTATGTTAATGATCCTACACATGTTATTAGCATGATTTCCTTGAAGGTATCAGGTAAGGGTTACCTCATGGAGAAGCCAATCTGCATCATGTACCATTGCATTAGAAAACTATGACATCAAACAATAGATCAAGTCAAGGTGTAGTGGGACAACTATAGTCTGCACTCGATGACCTAGGAGGACACGTATGCTATGCATCAACAGTTTCCATTTTTTCTTGATAGCTAGACATATGATATTGTGATACACTTATTTCAGCACATAATGTGAAACTTAGGGATGAAGTTTAAAACAAGAGGGGGTGTATATAACATCCCACTCTTGCGCGCACTGAGGAAACTTATTCTTTGAGGACACTTGTGTGCAAGTGATATGGTTCTTTATACAATTGATTGTTTTGATTATGATTATGAGATATTTTGGATCTGATGATATGCTATTTTTTCTATATATACATCAACAAGTGTTATTGGCTGGGCTCTCCTGAGTGTGCAGGACTCTGGATGTTAGAGGATGTTGATGGCATCGATGAGTCTCCTTGAACTCCCGATGGAGTCAGGGAGTGGACTGTTATGGTTTGAATGTTGTTGATATGATATATGTGACATATGATTAGATAATATGATGTTGATTTTTATCGCTGACATGTTCCATTGATGGATTCACGCAGACGATAGCTTGTCAACCAGACTCACATTTGGAGTAAAGGGGTCATTCATGACAACCAGAGACATTGAGGGAGAGGTGTGGGAATAGACTTGCCACAACCTACTTGAACTCCTGTTGTGGTTCAAACTGTAGGTTAACGACTACCTAGTTCGAGAAGACCCGTGATGTCGTGAGGGCAGACTGTGATAGTCGCTCATGATGATTCTAAAGGGTGCGCAATAAGGTAGGGTCATTATTCCTTAGAGGCCCTCAGTCTCCCACAAGATCACCTGACAGAGTATTGACTCCAGGGGTTTGACATCTACCAAATTTAGTCAAGAGGTGAGTGGCACCCTTGGAGCATGTAGTGCGTCTTGAAGGGCAAGTCGCGCAAATAAACAGGAATGCAAGTGAGTGGCACCCTTGGAGCACATAGTTTGTCTTGAAGGGAACATTGTGGTTTTAACTCGGGTAAGTTAATAAACCTAGTACCTAGAAAATTATTCCTCCTTAGGACCCGGTCGGCCTTAAAATAGATGATGGTATCAGTAAATATTAATAACTAGTTTTTCCCATAAAAACTATCGCCCAACCTAGTGAATTTAAAACCGAGGTCTAAGTAGAACCTTTGAACAAAAAAAATAATTAGACATGTAACAAGAAGGGGGTAAACAAAATTCAAACATTATTTATTAAGGTAAAAATTATAATGGAGGATTAAATTATTAAAAGGGTAATGGTTGTTTTTGTCTAAACTTTCTAATTCTGAATATAGTTAAAAAGAAAAAGGGGAAACTTAAGAAAAATGGAAACTTAAAAAAAGGGGAAACTTAAAGAAAAAGGGGAATGCCTAAATTAGTAGGGAATATAGCCTTTGGAACTTTCTATTTGTGAAATCAACTAGGCTTTAAGTAAGGCATACGTAATTTAAAAAATGTAAGGGAATAAAGGGACACCGAGGAGCGTTTTTAGGAACTCTTTTAGGTGAGTGATGGAAATAGGAAAATTTAGTTAATTAATAAATTGATTTTTTGGTGCAACTAAGGGATCATGTGACACGTGTACCAGGGAGGTTTGTCCTAATTACATTTAATAAAAAGGAATATAATGAGGGTTTGGGAAACTAGTCACTAAGGAAACTCTATAAGAAGGATGGCAGAGGAGGGGTATGGATCACTTTTGGTTTTCGTAAGGTTACCCTGTCGAAATTTTATCTTGACTGAATTTTTCTTATGCGAGTTGGGGATACCTAGCTCAGACAATGAGCGATAGCTCGACCTTGCAAGGCGATATGGGATCTATAATTATCTGGTATTGTGTGCGTGGCCCCTTTGCAGCTCGGGGGGCTCAGGGGGAAGAAGAGTACCCCTAGCATTGAATGGAAGGTACTGATGAGGTATCAGAGGTTGGAAAGTCGGAGTGGGATAGAGCACGAGTGGGGGACAACAACAAAAGAACCTTCTCTTTCGTTCAAGGTACACACATCTAAATTTCACAATTTTATTTAGTTGATTGCATGTTGATTTACATCTAGATGGTATGAAATTCTGATTTCTCACTCTGTGTTTCTTTGTTTTGTATGGATATACGATTCTCCCAAGATAGACTTCATCCTCCTCCATTTTATGGTCTTTATTTTCTGAGGAGTTGCCTTTTGTTTAATTTATCTGTAGTCCAAACCGGTAGCACAACAACCTTTATCTATTCAAGTTTCGACTGCATGCTTCCCCTTTTTCTGTAGCGCAGTGATAGTTGTGCTTGTTAGAATATTAGATGGATTAAGCGAGACTGAGCATCGAACCCAAACCTCTACCTGCGATTTTTTTAATCCCTTTTTAAGTGTTGCAGTTAAAAGTGGGACTAGGTATCGTTTCCATACCTGGAAGCATTTTGTGTTTTTTTAATCCTTGTATTGTGATTTAAAATTCGGGACTGGATATTGTTTTTGCCTTGGATTTATTTCCTTGAATTTCGTGGCCAGTACCTTAGCAACGAACGAGTGAAAGTACCTTAGCAACGAACGAGTGAAGGGGATTTAAATTTCTGGACTGAGCATTGTTTTTATTGGGAATTATTTCTTGAATTTTTGGTCTAGTGGCGGTTTCCTTGCTTTTATTTCTAAGAATTCTTTTTTTTGTACCCGCGAACTCTGGGATTTCTTGGGAAATTTAATTCTTTCTAATTCGCAATGCAATTATTTAAATATTCCTTGTTTGTGAATTTCTATTCACTGACAGTTGGAAGAGGCAATTATTTCTAGTTCCGAGATTCCTAGGTTAACTAAGCCGAGAACTTAATATCCCTTTTTATAATTACAATAATTTTTATATTAAGAACACAGAGATCCTAATAATCACATGTTGATTTTATTAATTAGTGGTTAGAGATGGAAAAAACCTTCGCTAGGAATCTTGTATCATATACTTCTCTACAAATATCTTCAGACCGTCTAGGAAATTCCTTAGTTCTCCTGGTAGCGAGCCTCAAGAAACAAACAACTTCGAGCATGCTTTTGTCCGGTTCTCCGTCATTGTGGTTCGATCTTCATACTCAACAAGTCTGTATTCTTTATTTTCCTTTCAGCAAGAGATCAATACATTCCCTTCGACGGAGAGTTCCATTGTGTGGAAACTCGAGTGCCTTGGCTTGTTAATTCATGAGTTGTAAAAAAAGAACTGTTCTAAGTTTTTTGATTTGCTACTGGGAATGTCAATGAATTTGTTGCTTCCTTTTTTGAAAAAGTTTAACTTAAATTCTCAAATGACTATAAGTAAATTTTCGTTCAGGTACAACTTCAAGAAAAAGTATGGAAACAAGTTTAATTCAAAACTTTGAGTCCTGAAACAAATTAAATCCATCAATGACAGCATATGAAATAATACAAGTTATGCCAGCTCACAAACGAGGTTAAAAACTCCACAAAATATTTCAGGGTCATTCTTAAAAAATTCAAAATGTTGTAGCAGCAACCTTCATCTTGGGGGTTGCTTGAGTCCCCACTTTGAAATGATTCTTCAAGCGACGAGGCACAGACGCAGGTATCTCATTCGTCATTTTCCAGTAGTCCTTCTCTGAATGGCTTGATGCTCCAGTTGTATTTACGGATCCGCTTGACAGGTAGGCACAGGCCAAGCATCTACTCTTCTAGATATGGAAACTGCGGAGACCACACCGAATACAAGGAGTGTGGGTCTTGTTTCTCAGCTTACCAAAACTTCTTGTTCCCTTTCCCATTGTTGCAGCACGCACCAACCCCTCCGCTCCTCACCGCCTTCGTCCCAACTCAAATTGTTGTTGCTTACGATTTATTAAACTCAACACAAATAACTTCACTGTGACTGTCGGTTACATTGAAACATTTGGTAATGCTACTGGACATGCGCCATATGTACTGTTGCGGATGCCACGGTCTATGAAACTGACTTATTAGATTATTTAACAACAATTTTTAAACTGACAGACACTGGGTAGCAGCGATTAAATTGACAGTTATTTAAACAAAAAAAAAAAATGACAGAGACTGAGTTGTTGTGAACAATTTGACATCAATTTTTAAACTGACAGAGATTGTGTGGAAGTGATTTAATTGACAACAAATTTTTTTATTTTGAGGTTGTGTTGGCAGCGGTTCTATTTAGTAACAAATTTTGTTTAGCTATTTATTCACTTTCACTGGATCCCTGGGATGGGAAGTTTCTTTGGGTTTGGGTAAGTTACTTTATTATAGTTTGGAATTTTTTGAATAGCCTACTAAACTTTTAAATTGAGGAGTGTTAATTAATTAATAATATTTATTTGTTTATGTTATTGATTTAATAATGTTCATTGGTTTACATTAGTGATTAAATAATATTTATTGTTTATGTTAGTAATCTAATAATGTTTATGGGTTTTTTATGGTGATTTAATTGTGTTTAATTGTTTTATGTTAGCAAATTAAATTAAGGATTATCATGATGTAGGAAGTTAATGCGTATGATGAAAAAGTTTTAATGGAGGGTAAATTCTTGATTGTTTATTACGAATTGTACTTTTATTAGTCAAACGTTTATTTAATCTGCCAAGTTGAATAATCGTATTTATGGTTTACATTGACATGGTATATGCGTGATTAAATGAAGGACCCCGGAAGGTATATCACTTTTCACGCCTTGGTTTTCATTTAATGAATGATTGATTAAAATAGCGTGCATGGAATTTAAATAAAATTGCCGCTCAAGTTTGTTATTTCTAGTTAGATTGTGTATGTCATCTCCCATGCGTGCTTGTAAATTAAATTTGATTGAAGTAATGTCTAAATGTTTAGAATTATCTGGTTGTGCATGCTAAAATGCCACTGATGATCGGCCTTTGTTGTTTTAGTGCACCATGCAAAGTGTTGAATCAATGATTGTTAATTCTCATTCACATTAAAGGTTAATGTTACTTGTGTCATTGATGTTGGTTGTGTTGGGTTGGTCTTATGACTGTCCTTAGATGATTAGGCTTTGTCTTTCTTGTGTCATGTGGGATGTAGAAACCTCCTTATTCCTCGGAATAGTCTCCAGCCTTGAGAGACCTTAAATGGTCAAAATCGATGAGAACCTGAGTTTGAGCGTTGTTTATGTGTCCTGGAGGTCCTAACCTTGCAGGGTAGGACATGAGGGTAGTCATCTTTATTTTTGTTTGATTGATTGTTGTATGTTGCATCCAGCTGCTTGATGTGCTAGTATGCTAGGTCGTTATTTTTGTGGCTTCATGATTTGCGTGCATTGTGTTCGTTGTTGAGTTGTGTTGATTGACTATTTTCTTTGTTACTTTGAAAAAAAAATTTATATTCCAATTGTTTTGTGTCGCACATTTTCGTAAGGACTGGGGTCTTTAAAAATATAGTTTCCTGACTCAACGAGACTTACTAAATAGATGGGGAATAAAAGATCCCGTGGAAAGACTTACAACTTGGACCAAAAACTCAAGGGCGTCGGGTACAACCGATCATCCAACCAATTACAATCATATTTTGAACAAACACAAAATGATATTCTGAACAAAAACAAATCTAAAATGCATGATAGATACAAGTCTTGAATGAACTACAAATCAAAGGTAGACTTCCAAACTTGAAGTCTAACATTTCTCACTAATCTCCCCCCTATCAACTGAAAAGTGAGAATTCTAGATAATGAGATAAACCCCCTTTCAAAGTGGAAAAAGGTAATCAAACCATATTTCGGTGGAGTCTGAAGACTTGATCTTCAACTCATAAGACTACATCAATTGGGCCTCGAGCATACCTTATATCATCCAATCCCGAAAAACATTCATGTTCGTCCACTGTAGAAATATCTCCAATCAAGTACGATTGTACTTGTGTATAAATTTGTCGATAAGAATGATCCAATAAATTGGCTTCCAAACTCAATCGCCAATTCTCTAACCATTCAAAATGAATATGTTTTCACTTTCTCTTTTGAAACCTTACAGAGAGGTGATTTGTCTTCCCACAAAATCTACATGGGTGAAGATCAAAATAGTTTGACTTATCATGGCCAAACCGATGATACTGTTTTCACTATATGGGTTCTTTATCTGATCGATTATCATGATCATACAAATCTAGAATATCTGTAGAAACATCAATCGTAGAAATATCATGTATCTGTTCCTTACCAATATCCTCAAACTCTGTCTTCTTATCATTATTCAAAAAACCTCCACTCAGAAAGTCAACAAGTTCACAATAATTAGGAATATGAAAAAGGTTGTCAGCATCCTTTTCATATCCTAGTCCATATCGATTGCATTTAAAGTGTAATTCTTACCATGGTCGAACAATTCTAATTTCTTCTTCACATTTATCCACAACTTTTCTGACATAGGGACTTCATCAAACTCATCTTCATGTTTATGAGTATCATCACTAGTCAATTCAGCGTCTTCATTATTTTCATCCTTGATGTCATTTTGTTTGTTGAAATCACATTATTGTTGTCGAAGGAGATTTAACTCCTCAGATAACATTTCGTTTTGAAGTTTGAACATATCAATCGTCTTATGCATAACTTGTAAACATGTGAGCACTACAGTAAGAGTGTTTTTGTTAATGGAAATTGTAGATTCCATATTTAAGTTGATTAAGGAATGTAGTAGTGTAAATATTTCTTCAACTCTCGTCATTATGAAGATTTGTAAGACTTAAGAAGTGACTAAGACACACACATAAAGATCCTAAGACCCCATATTTAATTTTGGGTAAGTCTACAACATAAACAATAACACCAAATACAATTTTGCAAATGTGATTTGTTGGACCCCTTATAACACCTTTACAACCACCTTATAACTTCATTACAAAAAGGGAATCCTCTATAAAAGATTTGATAACCTCTTTTATTTCAATTACATAAAAGTTCATAACTATCATAAGCACAAAGCCACCTTCGTCTTAATGCTCTTCACTTTACCTACTAATCTTACTTATGATAGCAAAATAACCTTTCTCAATTGCATTGCATTTACAAAGGCAAAGCTACAATTCATAAATAATTGAGTTGCATTTGATTCTTTAATGTACTGGATTTCTTCAAACTCAAATATGGTTCTTTGGGTGTTGGGTACCCAATATGGCCTACTTTAGACCCACTCTATCTCCTTTCAAACAAATCGGGATGGGTTCTTTTAAACACAGAGAAAAATGTTGGATTTTTACTAGTGGTTCTTCTCTTTCACATGAAAAAATTATGTGCCCAAGAATATAAAAATATTAAGAGAAACTTAAAGTGAAGACAAAATATTATATTTTAAGTGATTGATTCTTGGGATAATGGATTCTGTGACCAATCTTTTCACCAAGGCCGTGAGTTTGAGCTGTAAACAAACACTGCAGAGAGAAATCATATATCTTGTTTTCACCTTTTTTTAAAAAACTTATTTCAATTACCATATCGTGGATAGAGAGAAAGATATCGCTAAGGGTTTGTACGCTATGACTTTGTTGTGTCATCCTTCTGCCATCGATTTGAAAATCATATATTTACAGAAAATTCAACGTTGCACAGAGCACAGGGACAATTGTACCTTCAAGAAACAAATCATTGATCTTGGTTATTGGAGGTCCACCTCTGCATTTTTGCACACAAACTTTGATCATATTGAACAAATTTCCCACTTCACTGTATTGGTGTGTCTTTCACAACTCATGCAATGTGCAATCTCATTCGACGATTGTAGTTATAAATTTAGCATCCCACGTATTCCTTCTTCATCTTCACTATGGGCGCTCCATCTCTTTTATTCGTTCATCACACAACTCTTCATTCAATCACCACATACTGTTACCAAATCCCATTAATCATAAACATGCAGAACCATGATCTGATAAATTATGTTTCCACGGGCTCATAGGTATCATACATTGGTCGGTCTGATACCACTTTTATATTCATAATGAAGAAAAATGTATAAACATAATGGAAATAACTTAAGCAATCAGGAAACCATGATGAACAGAGATAAATAGAATATTGGCAGAAAAAACATTCTCTATAATCATTAATGATCAAATAATCATGTACATAGACATACATATATAATACAAAAAGACCATAATTGTCATGTAAACGAACAAACTATGATTAGAGTTTTTAACCCCTGGAAGGTACGTCTAGACCTTGGCAAAGTGAATTTTGTTAAACAACCCACTAGGTCAAGTATATATAGGCCCCACTTCACAAGGTGAGGTTCACCATCCTCCTGAGTGGTGTTAGCTTGAGTTTGTTCCCCTCTTCTTGGATAACAATGTTACTTGGTCTGTGGAGGAGAAGCTAAGACATGAAGGGATGTTGAGCGAGGTGTTGGTGCTAACGATGACACCACAACTACTGCTGGCTTATTTGCTTCAACTAATGGATTTTTTTGAAGAACATGGAAATACACCCGCCAGGTTAGTGGGAATCATTAGTAACATGTACAACAATGTATACAATTTGAATTACACCTATACGAGTACCGATAAATCCCTTTTATTGAAGCCCCACAAATCGTTCATAGGTTACAACGGTTTTCCATAAATCGAACCAACCATAGTACTTCTTCTTGTGCATGCCCAAATCAATTACTTATTGGGAAATTAGAACGTAAATCTATGCTAGGGTAAATGTGGGTGGATGATGGCATGCACAAAATCGCTTAAATAAGATGGTTGTGATATGGGACGGTGCATATTTAGCCAATGGACTACCTACATCAGCTTGGTTACCAGGGAATCATTGGCAGTAGCTCGTACCTTTTAGATTCAAGTCTCTCTCGCTAACGAGCACAGCATGGGCACTTGTTACTCCAAGCTCGGAAGCGTGGGGAATTCTGAGTCAGGTGAAATGTAAATCAAATCTAGAAAAAAGAAGAATGTGTCTTCTTATTCTAGAAATGGAGTAAACAAGTGGGATGACAATACCTTCTCCTCATTAAAAAGGAAGCAACTCCACCTGCATTATTCTTTTTAATCAACTGCAAGTGAAATACCTGATTGAATTGAATGAAATGACAGGAACGGTTGGCTCTGATAAGGTAAGTATTTATCTACTGCATGTAAAGAACTAGTAAAGTCATTTCCCATGTCTTCTATCAGACAGGCAGAATCATTGTTATCGCTTCTGACTTTTGCTGAAGTATTGAATTTGATTGTTCTCAAACTTGGATTCTAGCTTCATGTTTCTTCTTGAGATGCAAGCCTCCATTTTCATTGACTCTTTTACAGGGTTCGTCGTGTTCGCGGTTAAGTTACAAGTTCTTTGTCACTTTACCTCAAGTTTGCAGAGACTTTGTCCTTAATATCCATCCTCCATCTTCTTCCTCTCGGCCTTGGTTTGGGTGTTTGTAGTTAAGTTTCAGGTTCCTCGTCACATTCCCTCTAGTTTACAACTTTCCCTCTAGTTTACAGAGAGTTGTTGTAAATATTTGTCTGACATTTTTGTCCTCTCGTTCTTGTAAATATATGACCTCCCGTTGCTGTAAATATCCAACCTCCATCTTCTTCCTCCCAGCCCTCGTTTGCGTAATTGCGGAGTGTTAATGAACAAGAGGTGAAAGCCCAAAAATTTGAGTGTTTCAGAACAAAATGGGGGTGAGCCTCTTTCTTAAGGTGTTTGGTGCGATTATGAAAAATGAAAAATACAATGAAAATCAATGATATGGTTGGTTGATAGTAACAAGGAGAAAATGCTTGTCATGGATAGGGTATTGATTTATTCCACTTTCATGTTTAACTTGGACTTGAAGGAAAAGATACATACATTAAATTTTTTTTATATCCACAACTATAAAGTGATTATTAAGTTTTTTAACTTAAACAATTTTTAAAATAATATTTAGTGTAAATTAGTGTTTGTTTTATAGTGATATTTTAAATATATATAATAAAAGTATTAATAATAAATTACGTTTTTGTAATAATAGAATAAAAATATTTACATTTAAATTTAATACAATTTTAATTTAAAAATTTCTATTTAGGAAACTCAGTCCCAAGCTCCAGTTCCAAAACTCCTAGAATCATAAATACTGGAAATCATAGATATTGGAAATATGAAGAACAATTTTTATACAACTATGCAAAATACATTTTTTAATTACATAATAATTTGTTAAATTTACATTCAATATCTTATATATTTATGGTTTTTTTTTTAATCTTGAATTTTTATACAACTATGCAAAATACATTTTTTAATTACATAATAATTTGTTAAATTTACATTCAATATCTTATATATTTATGGTTTTTTTTTTAATCTTGAATATGTTCTCAATATATCATCCATTTTTAAAATCAATTTTTTATTTTTGATTTTAAAAATCTTATTATTTTTCATATAGAAGACATGCTTAGGTTGGTTTTTCCATGTTTCCTCTCTTCATTGTACTCATAAATGACTATAACCATGTTCATTGATAAATTAAAACGCACTCCTTGATACCTATATTCATAGGCATATTAAAATACCCCTCACCTGCTATTACTTTTGAGTAATTTTAAAACACTTAATAATATGAAGAATGGACGTGGTAAGTTATTGCCTAATTAGTGAACCATAGTGATGTGAGACTATATTTACATTAAAAGTACATGTAAGTAGTTGCATGGATGAGAATAACTAATATTTATTTTGATAGTGAGAAATTTATCACAATGTTTGGAGGCTCACTAGAGTCCTTTGTATCATTAATGATTGTGATAGTGGATGACCATAGTGATGTGAGACTATATTTACATTAAAAGTACATGTAAGTAGTTGCATGGATGAGAATAACTAATATTTATTTTGATAGTGAGAAATTTATCACAATGTTTGGAGGCTCACTAGAGTCCTTTGTATCATTAATGATTGTGATAGTGGATGTTTTACTTTATGGATGTCTTTACCAATTTAATTTTTGGTGTTGAATTTATGTGCATGTATATGTTGATTTATTTATTGGGTTAGTTTAGGTGTTTTATTCTACTAATTTGTATGTATATTTTTAACAATTGGTATGAGAATCAATCTTTTAGATTGTGCCTCCATCCTTACAATTATCTAAAGGTGAGGTGAATCATGTACTAAATCATGTAGTAAAAAATACATGGAGGTTTTCTCAATGGTGATGTTGTGCATCTTGATTTGGTGAGTGAGAAATATGGTTATTTAAGGACATTAAATTTGCATCAAATGCATGTGCACTCTTCTTAAGAGGACAACACATTTTTTCAAAGAGGGTTTCTACATGGGGCATTATGCATAGCATGTGTCTGTAGGTTGCAATGAGAGAATGAAGTGGAGATTGTTGTTCTCTACAAAAAAAAATAACTCATGAAGAAGCACAAAGTTAGAGTAATTTCCATGGTCAATGTTTTTTATTTTTTCTTATTGAATGGATCTTGTCTGCTAACAATTGAGCTAAATTTGTTGTGACAATGTCATATCTGTGAGGAATAATTGTATGCTTGAATTCACAATGAATAGACAAGATATTTTTCACTATAAAGCCTTACACTATTTGAAATGAAGGTTATTTGAGGTATCTTATGGGAATGCAATTGTGTGCTCGATCTACAAGAATTGTATGGTAACATTATTAGATGCTTCGTGTTGTTGAAAATATTCTACATGTCATGTCTCTCAAGTTGATGGAAAAACATGATGGTCTTGCAATGGCATACATATTGTTTTTTGTACTTATGAAAATTCATCTTTGTAGTGATAAATGAAGCATAATTTCATGATGTAAATGACATATACATCTAAGAAATGATGTGTCATACATAACCCTTAAAATTTTGTTCTTGTAGGGTATGTATGTACATGTCTATTTAGGCATAATTGTACCCTTCTTGTTTGATAGATTGCTAGGAAGAGCACCAACCGTGATACGCTTGAAAGTAGGCATTGCTTGGCTATGTGTTATGTTGGAAATGAGGCATGTATTCATGTAAGAAAGGATGTAAGCCTGTATTGAGTTTCTTATTAAGAAAATGGCTCAAGAGTCTTGTGAAGGCTAATGTGAATAGTCTCGAAGAAATTGTGAGCTCCTGAAGTCCCTAGCTGAGAGACTCCTGGACAACCTAGTGCACTGAAAGCCCTAATAAATGAATGGTACATCTCAAGGGACTATGAGCAATGAAGGGGGCACATTCCTTGGGTTGTGCAGGTTATGGGGAAGAGAGTTGGTACATTTGAACTATTGTTGGAGTTTGGAACCTGGGTTTGGGGTTGTTGTGTGTTGAGAGTGGATAGTGAGAGGGATGGATATCGTTGTGGACTCATAGCCTCAGCTTAGGGCTGGCCTGTATTGATATTCGGAACAAAAATGCCTATGGATGGTAGGTTCATCCTTTGTGTCCAATGAATTGGATTGTATTTATAAACATATAATTGTTCTGTTGTTTTATTATGATTATTCCACTATGTAAATAATTATTGAATGTTGTAAGTTTGTTATGTTCTTGTTGGGTGCATTCATGTTTTTATAAATTTTGTAGATGCATGGGTAAATCATCATATTGTTTTATTGTAATTTTTTTATGGGTGTGTTTCCCCGTGCTTTTCTTTTATATGTATGGTGTTTTTTTTTTAATTTTCTTCTAGCAGGGTAAGTTGTTTTTCGTAGTGGTAGGACTCAACATGGGTGTTGGGTATGTTACAATCCTTGAACATGTAGACTCGATTAATATTTTTCTTCGTGAGCTTTAAGTGAGTTGATTAGGATATTGCAAGTATTGTAGCATATACCTCCTTTATGAAATTATTGCTTAACTAGGATGAGATAAAATTTTATGATAGGAGTCTAACAAGAGTTGATTATGATATTGTATCCAAAAAAAGTGTTTTTTATTGGGAGAATTTGGAAAATGCAACTTCAAGTTGTTGTGTGATGCACATGTTACTATGTGTGTGCAATACATGCAAACAATATGTAGTTGTGTGAGACTATAGTTAGCATAAAAAAAAATAGAAGTAGTTCTATGTAGAGAAACTTTTAGGGATAAAATTTAGTCCATGGGTGAAATTAACCTAATTAAAAGGCTCATTGGGTGAAATTTTTGTATTATAATATTTAAGATAATTTATATAATATATGATATAAAATGTTGTAATATCGTACATGTAGAAACAACATATCCATTTTCCCCTCTTTTTTCGTTTAAATATGACATGATATTCACAAAATATGGTCCATTCTCTACTACAAAGTGATGTAGGAGCATCGGTCCAACTCAACAATGCACCAGCTAGCCAGCACATCAAAGCGCATTCAAGGAAGGCACCATCCCTCATTTTAAATTTCAAATTGTATTTAATGCAATTAAATATTGTAAGGCTGGAAGAACCAAATCCATGCCTTTGCATAGGCAAGAGTTGGTGTCGCCTTAATGGTTGACATGCTGATGAGATCTAGATCCAATCCAGACTAGACGACCATTGAATGTAATTCATTGTAATGAAGCCATAGGAGTATGGTGTCTTAACTGAGACATTAATGACACTAAGGCGGTGGAGAGGATAAGCTCGAGAAGCCTCTCTTTTGTAAAAAAGGAATCTTTGTATCTTATTTCCATTAAGGAGGTTAGGAATATAATAGTTCTGAGAGATATCTTGAGAGAACTGGGACTCTGTTGCAGTCTAGTTTTTGTAAACATCTGTATAGAAACACAAAGATAATAGAAAATCAGTTTTTCCTACATATGGTTTGTTTATGTATTTGTGTTTATGTATTTCATGAATGAATGTTGTGGATGTATGATAAGTTTCATTTGTAGTGAGAGATAGATTTATTTTATCCTCATTGAAGTTGTTAGATCACTCTGGGTTCTTTAGGCTGTGCAAGGAGTGCAAAACAAAACATTAAAGGTTTTATAGCTAGTGCAAGGAGTGTGCATTTGAATTTTGTGGAGCCATAAATAACGTGCCAAGAGGGTGCACTAGGGTGGTAACAATATAAAGAGGAACCTCAAGGTTATTGAATACCTTAGAGAGGAAACTGTGTAGAATAAGAATAGAGAGACAAAGTCACCAAGAACTCTATAGATCTCTGCAAGGTGCACATTGAGTAGGAGGAATGTTAGGAGGGCGAGAAGAATTTATTTTAAATAAGTCCTTTGAATGTGAGTTTGAAGAAATCGAAGTCCTCTAAGGATCAAGCTCAAAAGAGATAACACAAAGAGTGCATGGGAGTCATACTTACTTTAATTCCTAAATCGCACAAGACATAGTGCAAGGAGAGCACAAGAGTGGGTTTATTCCAAGTCCCAAAGCTCAGGAGAAATAGTGCAAAGCTGGATGCAAAGCACAAGTGTGTGCAAGGGATGTGGCTAAATTCCATTTCCAAAGCACATGAGAGACAATGTATTCAGAAGCGCAAGTGGAGACGTAATACATCAGGGCTCGCAGGAGGTAGTTTAAAGGTCAAGGCCTTTGACATGTAGAAATTCTTCAAAGTCAGGAGAAATTACAAGCTCAAGAGTAGGAATGACAATAACCGTTAGATCAGCTGCAGAGGAAGAAATCTTGGTCATTGAATCTCATGACTAGATAGGAAGAACACACAGGAAGAAGTTCAGATATGGAGCATGTGATCTGAGCACGTGGACCAACATTTATTGGATCCATATCTAAGTGTATGAGGTTTAACCCTTTCAAGGTGCACAGGAGGATACTCAAAAAGTAAATATCCGCATCAATCTTGACCATCCATCGATAGAGGAAATGTGGTAAGAGATTGACATTTTGCTAACTCACAACTTGGGAATTCAGAGATAGGAGTTGTGAGAACTCGCCAAGTCCGAGTTCATGAAAGGATCACAGTCATTGATCGAAACAGGGATATGGACTATAGATTTGGTCCCGAAAATTTTGCAAGTTTGGGAATCGGGAGGAGGGAGGAAGCCATTGTCAAACTTTGTGAAACTCGAAGTCCTGATTCATGAAGGAGATCAAGACCATTGGATCATGGGGGTTGTGGATCATTGATCTGGTGAGTGAAAAAGTTGCAAGTTTGGGTTTCGGAAGGAATGAGATGAACAATCTTCTGACTTTACGAAAAGCGAAGTGCTTGAGAGATTGGCCTCATGTCACAGCCAAAGGTCGCATTGATGAAGGTTAAGAGGACGAGCTAGCATGTGATAGGCTCCATGTCGGGATTTGGGAGGTCGTGAGAGTTGGGGTGACTCACATGCAAAGACTCAACACGTGAATTCAAGAAGCACCTTTTGGTTAGGTGTGTGGTCAAAACTAGTGTTCACATGGAGGGAAACTCATGCCCAGTGCTTGTTCACACGGGTGGAGTTTCACAAGGACCCATGGATTTATTTCTTGGAGGTTCCAGTGGGGACCTGAAGAGATGCTTCAGCTCAGAGAATTGGAACGATCTAGTAATCACGAGGTCGATAGACCCTGCTGAGGTAGGGGGGGTTGCATTAGATGGTATCAGAGATGAGTTTTCGTCTGTAGATTTTAAGTGAAAGAGAAAGAGGAGAAGGCCAAATTATGTTTGAAGACAACATACAAGAGGGATATGGTAAATGGAAATAGTCTCATAACATCAAGTGGTATCATAAGTTAAATGTTTCCTATAGAAAGCAGGTGAAAGGAAGCAGGGTACTGATGCTCAATGAGAAGGTTATTGCATGTGAGAAAAAACTAAAATTTAAACAACCAGGTGAGTTGTGAGAGAAAATGGATATTCTCTTGGAAGTAGAGTGATCCATACGCTTTCCAGGAGGGTAGGTAGAAGGTGGAAATGGATACTTAAGGCCATCGGCGTGGTCAAAGAAAAGGCCACAAGAAGAAATGAAATCCAGAGATGGATATTGATCTCATTGAGATAAGAACAAGGATGGAACAACTAACATTTAAAATGCAACAAGAAGAAAAAGTGCATTGGATGTATGAGTGTCCCATGAAGAAGAAGGTGAAGTGGCCAATCAAGAGATTGTCGGCTATAGGACAACAATAGTTGTTAAGGAGGTGGCCAATGCATGATGAAAACCTTATCGAAACAGAGGAAGTGGTACACATTTGTGAGCCAAAGGTTGGAAAACACTTTAGTAATGAGGAGGAGGTGAGATCAGATAACGATCTCATAAACTTCCAAGAGAGTAGAGGTGGATTTTCATATTTTCAGGTTGGCAATGAAATGAGATCGTTGTAGGATTTCTTAGACTGTCAGGAGGACAATAATGGAAATTCATATTGCGAGGTGGGCGATGATATGATATTAGAAGAGGATTTTGTAAACTAGTAGGTGGGCAGAAATGGACTTTCAAGTTTCCAGGTGGGAAATAGAGAGAGATAAGTGGAAGCTCTCATATACTACGAGAGGATAAGTGATGAAAGTTCATATTTCCAGGTGGGTAATGAAATGAGATCATTGGAGGATCTCATAGACTATCATGTGGGCAAAAGAGAAGTCCCAAATTTCCAAGTGGGTAAGGGGAAAGAGATGAGATTGTCTGAAAGTATCAGAAGATTAGAAGTGAGTTCAAATTAGCAAGGAGTGTTGATAGGTGAAGATTCATGTGGGTTTCCAGACCATGTGAATGAATATGATGAGAAGTTAGAATCTTACACCATTAAAGAAGAAGATCGGAGGAGCATTCTGATCATTAGATGGATCAATACATTCCTGCCAAACAACCAAGTAGAGGCCAAAAAATCTGATGAAAGTGCAACAGAAGAAGAAATACAACCAACAGAAACTGTGAAAGAAGAAGAAATGGAGCAAACACTGATGTCTACCCCAGTAGAAGGAGAAGAGAATTCAGAAGAATTGCTCAAAATTTTCAGCCAGGAAGTTGAACTAGAGGTGACTGCAGTACTGGAGCCTACAGAAGAAGTGGAAGAAGACAACATGGACTTTGTTGATCTGTGTGAATCCCTAGGGATAAGGGTAATGGTGAAAATCTTTCACATCCAACAGGATAAGTTGGAAGCATATGGAGGAGAATACCATCCAGAGGAGAAGCTGGAGGGAGTTGGAGATGTACCAACCAAGGAGCTAACATAAATCAATATGTCAGAAGGAGAAACTGAGCAATAGCTCAGTGATGAGACTCTGGAAATGAAGTTTGTAGTAGGGTGGTGGACTAATTCCACAGAAAAAGAAAACAACAGGGGAGATCAAGTTGATCTACCTATTGAAAAGGAGGAGGTGCAACAGAGCAGGCTACAAAATAATAGCCAATCATCAGAGCCGCTGGAGGAGGTGATTGAGGATATAAGAAGGTTGATGTTGAGGTCAACAACAAAATTTGTCAATAAGAAGAAGATAAACAGAGGAGAGCCTTCCATAGCATCAGAGAAGAAGGAGAAGAAGAAACAACAACAACAAAGTAGTGGAGCAGATGGATTTCTCCAGAAGAGAGTTTAAGATCAAGGTGGATTTCAATAGAGCTCGGAAGCTCATGAAATTTTCACAGTAGTGGAGTATGATGCAAGTGAATCGCTCCAACTCAACAATGCACTAGCTATCCATCACATCAAAGCACATTCGAGGAGGAGGAGAGGCGCCAACCCTCATTTTAAATTTCAAATTGTATTTAATGCAATTAAATATTGTAAGGCTAGAAGTGCCAAAGCTATGGATTTGTGTAGGAAAGAGTTGGTGTCGCCTTAATGGTTGACAAGATGATGAGATCTAAATCCAATCCTGAATAGAAAACCACTGAATGTAATTCATTATAATGAAGTCGTAGGAGTATGGTGTCTTAACTGAGACATTAATGAAACTAAGGCGGTCTAGAGGATAAGCTAGAGAAGCCTCTCTTTGGTAAAAATGGGATCTTTGTATCTTATTTCCATTAAGGATTTTAGGAATAGAATGGTTCTGGGAGAGAGATTGAGAGAAATGGGACTCTGTTGCAGTCCAGTTTTTGTAAACATCTGTATAGACACACAAAGATAATAGACAAGAAATTTTTCCAGCATATGGTGTGTTTATGTATTTGTGCTTATGTATTTCATGAATGAATGTTGTGGATGTATGATAAGTTTCATTTGCAGTGGAAGATAGATTTATTTTATCCTCGTTGAAGTTTTTATATCGCTCTGGGTTCTTTAGGCTGTGCAAGGAGTGCATAACAAAACATTGTAGGTTTTGTAGCTAGCGCAAGGAGTGTGCATTTGAATTCTGCGGAGCCATAAAGAACATGCCAGGAGGGCGCACCAGGGTGGTAACAATATAAAGAGGAACCTCAAGGTTACTGAATACCTTAGAGGGGAAACTGTGTAGAACAAGAACAGAGATACAGAGTCACTGAGAACTTTGTAGAGCTCTGCAAGGTGCGCATTGAGTAAGAGTAATGCTAGGAGGGCAAGTAGAATTTCTTTTAAAGAATTCCTTTGGATGTTAGTTTGACAAAATCGAAGTCCTCTAAGGATCAAGCTAAAAATAGATAACACAAGGAGTTTGTGGGAGTCATACTTACTTTAATTCCTAAATCTCACAAGACATAGTGCAAGAAGAGAACAAGAGTGGATTTATTCCAAGTCCCAAAGCTCAGGAGAAATAGTGCAAAGTTGCATGCAAAGCACAAGTGTGTGCGAGGGCCATGGATAAATTCCATTTCCAAAGAATAGGAGAGATAATGTATTCAGAAGCACAAGTCGAGACCCAATACATCAGGGCTCGCGGGAGGTAGTTTAAAGGTCGAGGCCTTTGACACATAGAAATTCTTCCAAGTTGGGAGAAATTGCAAGCTCAAGAGGAAGAGCGACAATAACCGTTAGGTCAACTACAGAGGAAGAAATCTTGGTCGTTGAATCTCACGACTAGATAGGAAGAATGCACATGAAGAAGTTCAGATATGGAGCATAGGATCTGAGCATGTGGACCAACATTCATTGGATCCAGAGCTAAGTGTATGAGGTTTAACCGTTTCAAGGTGCACAGGAGGATACTCAAAAAGTAAATAGCCGCATCAATCTTGACCATCCATCGAAAGAGTAAATGTGGTGAGAGATTGACATTTCGCTAACTCATAACTCGGGAAATCAGATATAGGAGTTGTGAGAACTCGCCAAGTCCAAGTTCACGAAAGGATAACATTCATTGATTGAAAGAGGGATATGGACCATAGATCTGGTCCCGAAAAGTTTGCAAGTTTGGGAATCGGGAGGAGAGAGGAAGCCATTGTCAAACTTTATGAAACGTGAAGTCCTGATTCACGAAGGAGATCAAGACCATTGGATCATGGGGATTGTCGATCATTGATCATGTGAGTGAAAAAGTTGCAATTTCGGGTTTCAGAAGGAATGAGACGAACAATCTTCCGACTTCGCGAAAAGCTAAGTGCTTGAGAGATTGGCCTTAGTTCACAACCGGAGGTTGCATTGATGAAGGTTAAGAGGATGAGATAGCACATTCTAGGCTCCATGTCGGGATTTGGGAGGTCGTGAGAGTTGGGGTGACTCACATGCAAAGACCCGACATGTGAATTCAAGAAGCGCCTTTTGGTTAGGTGCATGGTCACAACTAGTGTTCACGTGGAGGGAAACTCACACCCTGTGCTTGTTTGCACGGGCGGAGTTTCACAAGGACCCGTGGATTTATTTCTTGGAGGTTCCAGTGGGGACCCAAAGAGATGCTTCAACTCAGAGAATTGGAACGATCTAGTAATCGAGAGGTCGACAGACCCTGCTGAGTTGGGGGGGGGGTGCATCAGATGGTATCAGAGATGAGTTTTTGTCTGTAGATTTTAAGCGAAAGAGAAAGAGGACAAGGCCAAATTATGTTTGAAGACAACATACAAGAGGGAGATGGTAAACGAAAATAGTCTCATAACATCAAGTGGTATCGGAAGTTAATTTTTTCCTATAGGAAGTAGGGTACTGATGCTCTATGAGAAGGTTATTGCATGTGAAAATAAAATAAAATTTAAACAACTAGGTGAGATGTGAGAGAAAATGGAGATGCTCTCGGATGTAGAGTGATCCATACACTTTCCAGGAGGGTAGGTAGAAGGTGGAAATGGCTACTGAAGGCCATTGGTGTGGTCAAAGAGAAGGCTGCAAGAAGAAATGAATTCCAGAGATGGATAATGATCTCATTGAGATAAGAACAAGGATGGAACAACTAACATTTAAAATCCAACAAGAAGCAAAAGTGCATTGCGTGTATGATTGTCCCATGAAGAATAAGGTGAAGTGGCTAGTCAAAAGATTGTCGGCTATAGGACAACAATAGTTGTTAAGGAGGTGGCTGATGCATGATTAAAACCTTAGCGAAATAGAGGAAGTGGTTCACATTTGTGAGCCAGAGGTTGGAAGAAACCTTAGTAATGAGGAGGAGGTGAGATCAGATAAAGATCTCATAAACTTCCAAGAGAGTAGAGGTGGATTTTCATATTGTCATGTTGGAAATGAAATGAGATCATTGGAGGATTTCATAGACTATCAGGAGAACAACAGTGAAAATTCATATTGCGAGGTGAGCGATGATATGATATTAGAAGAGGATTTCGTAAACTAGTAGGTGGGCAGAAATGGACTTTCAAGTTGCCAGGTGGGAAATAGAAAGAGATTAGTGGATTCTCTCATATACTACCAGAGGAGAAGTGATGAAAGTTCAAATTGCTAGGTGGGTAATGAAATTAGATCATTGTAGGATCTCATAGACTATCATGTGGGTAGAAGAGATGTCCCAAATTTCCAGGTGGGCAAGGGGAAAGAGATGAGACTATCTGAAAGTACCAGGAGCTTAGAAGTGAGTTCAGATCAACAAGGAGTGTTGACAGGTGAAGATTCATGTGGGTTTCTAGACCATTTGAATGAAGATGATGAGAAGTTAGAATCTTACACCATCAAAGAAGAAGATCATAGGAGCATTCGGATCATTGGTTGGATCAATACATTCCTACCAAACAACCAAGTAGAGGCCAAAACACGTGATGAAAGTGAAACAGAAGAAGAAAGACAACCAGCAGAAACTGTCAAAGAAGAAGAAATGGAGTAAACATTGATCTCTACCGCAACAGAAGGAGAGGAGAATTCATAAGAATTGCTCAAAATTTTCATCCAGGAAGTTGAACTGGAGGTGACTGCAGTACTGGAGCCTCCATAAGGAGAGGAAGAATACATCATGGACTTTGTTGATCTATGTGAATCCCTAGGGAGAAGGGTAATGGTGAAAATCTTGCACATCCAACAGGATAAGTTGGAAGCATATGTAGGAGAATACCATCTAGAAGAGCAGCTGGAGCGAGTTGGAGATGTACCAACCGAGGAGGTAACATAAATCAATATGTCAAGAGGAGAAACTGAGCAGTATCTCAGTGATGAGACTCTAGAAATGAAGTTTGTAGTAGGGTGGTGAGCTAATTCCACAGAAAAAGAAAACAGTAGGGGAGATCAGGTTGATCTACCTATTGAAAAGGAGGACGTGCAACAAAGCAGGCTACAAAATAATATTCAATCATCAGAGCCACTGGACGAGGTGATTGAGGATATAAGAAGGTTGATGTTGAGGTCAACAACAAAATTTGTCAACAGGAAGAAGACAAACATAGGAGAGCCTTCCATAGAAACAGAGAAGAAGGAGAAGAAGTAGCAACAATAACAAAGCAGTGGAGAAGATGGACTACTCCAAAAGAGAGTTTAAGATCCAAGTGGATTTCAATAGAGCTTGAAAGCTCATGAAATTTTCACAGTAGTGGAGTATGATGCAAGAGAATCACTCCAACTCAGCAATGCACCAGATAGCCATCACATCAAAGCGCATTCGAGGAGGAGGATATGCACCAACCCTCATTTTAAATTTCAAATTGTATTTAATGCAATTAAATTTTGTAAGGCTAGATGAGCCAAAGCCATGGATTTGCGCAGGCAAGAGTTGGTGTCACCTTAATGGTTGACAGGATGATGAGATCTAGATCCAATGCTGAATAGAAAACCATTGAATGTGATTCATCGTAATGAATTCGTAGGAGTATGGTGTCTTAACTGAGACATTAATGAAACTAAGGCGGTCTAGAGGATAAGATCGAGAAGCCTCTCTTTGGTAAAAATGGGATCTTTGTATATTATTTCCATTAAGGAGTTTAGGAATAGAATGGTTCTGGGAGAGAGATTAAGAGAACTGGGACTCTGTTGCAGTCCATTTTTTGTAAACATCTGTATAGACACACAGAGATAATAGAAAAGAAACTTTTCTTGCATATGGTGTGTTTATGTATTTGTGCTTATGTATTTCATGAATGAATGGTGTGGATGTATGATAATTTTCATTTGCAGTGGGAGATAGATTTATTTTATCCTCGTTGAAGTTGTTATATAGCTCTGGGTTCTTCAGGATGTGCAAGGAGTGCACAATGGAACATTGAGGGTTTGTAGCCAGCATAAGGAGTGCACATCTGAACTCTATGGAGCCAGAAAGAATGTCATAGGAGGGTGTTCCGGGGTGGTAACAATATAAAGAGGAACCTCAAGGTTATTGAATACCTTAGAGGGGAAACTGTGCAGAAGAAGCACAAAGAGACAGAGTATCGAGAAATATTTAGATCTCTGCAAGGTGTGCATTGAGCAGGAGGAATGCCTAGAAGGTGAGAAGAATTTATTTTCAAGAAATCCTTCGGATCTGAGTTTCACGAAATCCCACAAACATAAGGAGTGTCTGGGAAATCAAATTCCTCCAAGGATCAATATTAGAAGAGATAACACAAGGAGTGTGTGAGATTCATAATTACTTTCATAGAAAATACTGCAAGGAGCACACAAGAGTGGACTTATTCCAAGTCCTAAAGCTCAAGAGGAGTAGCGAAAAGTTGAATGCAAAGCACAAGTGTGTGCCAGGGCTGAGGCTAAATTCCATTTCCAAAGAATAGGAAAGACAACATCTTCAGAAGCGCAAATCGATACCCAACACATTAGGGCTTGCAGGAGGTACTTCAAAGGTCAAGGCCTTTGACACATAGAAATTCTTTCAAGTCGAAAGAAATTGCAAGCTCAGGAGGGGGAGCGACAGTAGCCGTTAGATGAACTGTACAGTAAGAGGTATGGGTCATCTAATATCATGGCTAGATAGGAGGAACATGCAGGAATAGGGTCATATCTGGACCGTAGGTTCTCATCACATGGACCAACAACCATTGGATCTAGAGGTAAGTGCACGAGGTTTAACCCTTTGAAGGTGCACAGGAAGATACTTGAAAAGTCAAGAGTCGTAGCAATCTTGACTGTCCATTGAAAGAGGACACACGGTGAGAGATCAACATTTCGATGACTCACAACTCGGGAAGTCAAAGATAGGAGTTGTGAGAAATTGCGAAGTGCGAGTTCGCAAAAGGATCACAATCATTGATCGAAAGAGGGATCTATACTGTAGATCTGGTCCCGAAAATTTGGCAAGTTTGGGAATCAGGAGGAGGGAGGAAGGTATTGTTGAACATCACGAAATGCGAAGTCCCGATTCGTGTAGGAGATTAGGACCATTGGATCAAGGGGATTGTTGACCGTTGATCTGGTGAGTGAAAAAATTGCAAGTTTGAGTTTCGAAAGGAAAGAGATGAGCAATCTTCTAACTTCAAGAAACAGGAAGTCGTGAAGCGCTCGAGAGATTGGCCCCGGGTCATAGCCGAAGGTCACATTGATGAAGGTTAAGAGGACAAGCTACCACACACTAGGCTCCAAGTCGGGAGTTGGGAGGTCAGGAGAGTGGGGGTGACTCACATGCTAAGACTCGACACATGAAGTTGAGAAGCACCTTTTAGTTAGGTGCATGGTCAAAGCCAGTGGTCACATGGAGGGAAAATCATGCCCAGTGCTAGTTCGTGCAGACGGAGTTTTACGAGGACCTGTGGATTTATTTCTTGGAGGTTCCAGAGGGGACCTGAAGAGCTGCTTCATCTCAGAGAATTGGAATGATCCAGTGGTCGGGAGGTCGTTGGACCCTGCTGAGGTAGGGGGGGATGCATCAGGTGGTATCAGAGCTGAGTTTTCGTTTGTATATTTTAGGTGAAAGAGAAAGAGGAGAAGGATGAATTATGTTTGCATACAACATACAAGAGGGAGACGGTAAAAGAACATATCTGATAACATCAAGTGGTATAAGAAGTTAAAGTTTGCCTGTAGACATCAGGTGAAAGGAAGTAGGGTATTGATGCTCTATGAGAAGGTTTTTGCATGTGAGTGGCAACAAAAATTTAGAGATCTAGGTGAGATGTGACAAAAGATGGAGATGCTCTCGGATGTAAAGTGATCCATAGCCTTGCCAAGAGGGCAGGTAGAAGGTGGAAATGGCTACTGAAGGCCATGGGCATGGTCAAAGAGAAGGCCGCAAGAAAAAATACAATCTAGAGATGGATCTAGAGATCATTGAGATAATAAAAAGGATGGGAAAATTGACATTTAAAATGTAGCAAGATGGAAAATTCCATTGGGTGTATGAGTGTCCCATGAAGAAGAAGGTGAAGTGGCCAGTCAAGATATTGTCAACCAGAGGACAACAACAAGTGTTAAGGAGGTGGCTAAGCCATGATGAAAACCTCAACGAAACAAAGGAAGTGGTTTTCATTTTTGAACCAAAGGTTGGAAAACACCTCAGTAATGAAGAGGAGGTGAGATTAGATAAAGATCTCATAAACTACCAGGAGAGAATAGATGGATTTTCATATTGCTAGGTGGGAAATGAAATGAGTTCATTAGAGGATCTCATAGACTGTCAGGAGGAGAGCAGTGGAAATTCATATTTCTAGGTGGGAAATTATATGAGATTAGCAAAGGATTTCTTAAACTGCCAGGTGGACAGAAATGGACTTTCAAGTTGCCAGGTGGGAAATAGAAAGAGATCAGTCAAAGGTATCATATACTACCAGAGGAGCAGTGATGAAAGTTTGGATTTTCATGTGGGTAATGAAATGACATCATTGGAGGATCTCATAGACTGTCATGTGGGCAGAAGAGAAGTCCCAAATTACCAAGTGGGCAAGTGAAAAGAGATGAGACTATCTGAAAGTATCAGAAGCTTAGAAGTGATTTCAGATCAACAAGGAGTGTTGATAGGTGAATATTCATGTGGGTTTGCAAACCATGTGAATGAATATGATGAGAAGTTGGAAACTTCCACCATCAAAGAAGAATATTAGAGGAGCATTATGATCATTAGCAGGATCAATACATTCCTACCAAACAACCAAGTAGAGGCTAGAGTATGTGATGAAAGTGCAACAGAAGAAGAAAGGAAACCAACAAAAACTATCAAAGAAGAAGAAATGGAGCAGACACTGATGTCTACCCCAACATAAGGAGAAGAACATTTAGAAGAATTGGTCAAAATTTTCATCCAGGAAGCTGAATGGGAGGTGACTATAGTACTGGAACCTGTAGAAGAAGAGGAAGCAGACAACATGGACTTTGTTGATCTGTGTGAAGAATTGGAATCCCTAGGGAGAAGGGTAATGGTGAAAAGATTTCACATCCAATAGTCTAATTTGGAAGCAAATGGTGGATCATACCATCTAGAGGAGAAGCTAGAGGGATTTGGAGATGTACCAACTGAGGAGCTGACATAAATCAATATGTCAGAAGGAGAAACTGAGAAACAATTCAATGATGAGACTGCAGAACTGAAGTTTGCACCAGGGTGGAAAACTAGTGATGAAGAAAAATAAAAAAGTAGGGAACATCAGGTTTATCTACCCATTGACAAGGAGGAGGTGCAGCAGAGAAGGCTACAAAAGAAGAGCTAGCCAATAGAGTCATTAGACGAAATGATTGAGGAGATAAGAAGGATGATGTTGAGGTCAACATCAAAATCTATCAGTATGGAGAAGTTGAACAGGGGATATCCTCCCATAGAAACAGGGAAGAATGAGAAGAAGCAACAACAACAACAAAGCAGTGGAGAAGATAGACAACTCCAGAAGAGAGTTTGGGATCCAAGTGGATTTAAATAGAGATGGGAAGCTCATGAGAAGGAGCTCATGAATTTTTCACAACAATGGAGTATGATGCAGGAGCATCACTCCAACTCAGTAATGCGCCAACTAGGCATCACATCAAAGCACATTCGAGGAGGAGGAGAGGAACCAACCCTCATTTTAAATTTTAAATTGTATTTAATGCAATTAAATATAGTAAGGCTGGAAGAGCCAAAGCCATGGCTTTACGCAGGCAAGAGTTGGTTTCACCTTAATGGTTGATAGGATGATGAGATCTAGATCTAATCTAGACTAGACAACCATTGAATGTAGTTCAATGTAATGAAGTCGTAGGAGTATGGTGTCTTAACTCAGACATTAATGACACAAAGGTGGTGTAGAGGATAAGCGAGAGAAGCCTCTCTTTGGTAAAAAGGGGATCTTTGTATCTTATTTCCATTAAGGAGGTTAGGAATAGAATAGTTTTGGGAGAGAGATTGAGAGAACTGGGACTCTGTTGCAATCCATTTTTTGTAAACATCTGTATACACACACAGAGATAATAAAAAATCATTTTTTCCTGCATATGGTGTGTTTATGTATTTCATGAATGAATGTTGTGGATGTATGATAAGTTTCATTTGCAGTGGGAGATAGATTTATTTTATCCTTGTTGAATTTGTTACATTTCTCTCGGTTCTTTAGGTTGTGGAAGGAGTGCACAATAGAACATTGAAGGTTATGTAGCCAACGCAAGGAGTGTGCATCTGAACTCTGTGGAGCCATAAATAATGTGTCAGGAGGGTGACCCAAGGTGGTAACAATATAAAGATGAAACTCAAGGTTACTGAATACCTTAGAAGGGAATCTGTGCAAAAGAATCACAAAGAGATAGAGTCATTGAGAAATCTGTAGAGATATTAAAGGTGTGCATTGAGCAGGAGCAATGCCAAGAGGGTGAGAAGAATTTCTTTTCAAGAAATATTCGGATGTGAGTTTGAAAAAATCCCAGAAACGTAAGGAGTGCATGGGAAATCGAAGTCCTCTAAGGATTAAACTTAAAAGAGATAACATAAGGAGTGTGTGGGAGTCGGACGTACTTTAAGTCCTAAGGATCAGAAGAGATAGTGCAAGAAGCACACAAGAGTGGACTTATTCCAAGTCTCAAAGCTCAGGAGGAATAGTGCAAAGTTGCCTACAGAGCGCAAGTGTGCACCAGGGACGAGGCTAAATTCCATTTCCAAAGAACAAGAAAGACAACGTCTTCATAAGCGCAAGTTGAGACCTGATACATTAGGGCTCACAGGAGGTATTTAAAAGGTCGAGGCCTTTGACACTTAGAAATTATTCCAAGCTGGGAGAAATTGCAAGCTCATGAGGGGGAGTGACAGTATTCGTTAGATCAGATGCAGAGGAAGAGAACTGGATCGTTGAATCTCATGGCCAGATAAGAGGAATGTGTAGGAAGAAGGTCAAATATGGACCATAGGATCTGAGCACGTGGACCAACAACCGCTGGATCCAAAGGTAAGTGCATGAGGTTTAACCCTTTCAAGGTGCATAGGAGGACACTCAAAAAAGTAGGAGTCACAACAATCCTAAACGCCCATCGAAAGATGACATTTGGCGAGAGATCAACATTTCGCTGAATCACAACTCAGGAAGCCAATGATAGGACTCATGAGAACTCGTGGAGTTTGAGTTCGCAAAAGGATCACAGTGGTTGATCGAAAGCGGGATCTAGACCATAGATCTGGTCTCGAAAAGTTTACAAGATCAGGAATCGGAAGGAGGGAGGAAGCCATTATCGAACATCAAAAAAAGTAAAGTCCCAATTAGCGAAGGAGATCAAGACTGTTGGATCACAGGGATTGTGGACCATTTATATGGTGAGAAAAAAAGTCGCAAGTTCAGTTTTTGGAAGGAATGAGATGAGAAATCTTCTGACTTTGCAAAATAAAAAGTCACAAAGTGCTAAGGAGATTGGCCCTGGGTTACAGTCGAAGGTCACATTGATGAAGGTTAAGAGGAGGATCTAGCATGTGGTAGGATCCAAGTCGGGAGTTCATAGGTCGGGAGAGTCGGGGTGGCTCACATGAAAAGACCCGACAAGCGAAGTCGAGAAGCACCTTTTGGTTAGGCGTGTGGTCACCGCTAGTGGTCACGTGGAGGGAAACTCGCGCCCAGTGCTAGTTCACGGGGGTGGAGTTTCAAAAGGACCTGTGGATTTATTTCTTGGAGGTTCCAACAGGGACTTGAACAGTTGCTTCAGCTCAAAGAATTGGAATGATCCAATGACTGAGAGGTCGACAGACCCTGCTGAGGTAGGGGGGGTTGCATCATAAATGAAAAAAAATTCTAGCATAGTAGGGATCATTCTTTTCCTACGATTCATTGATTCATGAATAATGGAGGTCAAATTTTCGCATTCTAATTCTATTAGGTTGAACATGAAAAGGGTTTTTTGCATAACATTGAATATTATGCATATACTTACTGGGGTCAAGAAATATGCCAAGGCTTGGCTTCTACTAGAATTTATTGCTTCGAGGAAGAGAAATCTTGGAGCTCTAGTGTTTTTGATAATTTAATGAAGACATGGTACATTTTTCAATTCGATTGGTGATGGGTTTTATTTACTGTTAATAACATATGAAGTCTCTAGAATGGCTACACATAGTGTTTATAACTTTTGACAAATGATTATCCATGTAATTATGCATTTTATGCTTTCTAGGAATGTGCTTCTTAATTATCTTATGAGTTGTGATTATTGGATATAATTGACTCAAGATATTTTCAAAGAGATGAGGGACATGTTGATGTCCTTGCATTGCTATGATTATAGTATAACATTTCACTTTTGTTTTAAGGATTGGAAACTTGGAGATGTTGTGGTGGTTTTTGATGGCCAAAGATGTAAATGACCATTCTATTTCCATCTTTGAGTGTCAAATTATGATTTGTTGTGATTTATTTGTTTATATCTATGTATAAATGAATGTTTCTATGAAATTTATAGAACATAAATAAATCAGAAAGCTCAAATTGATTCGAAGACAAATGCATAACACATATTTACTTAAATAAATAGAAACCACTATTATGTCCATAGAAAACGTAGGACATCTAGTTTGCATCACTTCTAAATCCTTGCTATCTACTACTAAAACCAAGAAAATAAACACACAATAAATGACACCGCTATCCTCCAAATTACCTATCTTGTCACAACTCATCCCATGGAACTGTTGCAAATGTGGACCTACATGTTCCATGTAATGCTTGAACATCAGACCAAGTGTTTCCTATGAACGTGACATAATTGTGCATGGGGAGGAGGCATGGAACAAAAAGCTATGTCAAATGTGAAGATATGGTCATATCAAAATACTTCACACAATAAAAAAAAAGATAAAGTAAAAAACGTGTTTGACTAGGAAATTTTCGAAATATAAATATAACATCGAGCACAAATTGCTTTAAGCCCCAATAGATCAGGCATGTTTACTAAAATTTCCTTTCCCCATACAAATTATATCTAGAATACACATAATTATAAACAAAATCACCACCCAACCCATAAAAAAATGTTTCACTTACATGGGAGTAGTTCTAAATCGTTTCCCTCTCCTTGTAAATCCGATAAAATCAACATCTCATAAATGACTGGGATATCGTCCAAATTACATCCCCTATCGGAAGGTATGAAATTGCACGATGATAACTTACATAGTTTCATCGACTATGACCATATGTTCATAGAAAAAGCATCCAAACAAGATGAAAAATGCATCTCTTTCTGAAATATAGTGGTGTATTCTATAATAAAATGAAAAAAAAAACAGATGGAAGAGACTATAATGCACCAACTAAAAAATCGCCAGCACCATATGAAAATGCATCAAACCTAAAAACAATATTTCTTTACAGTACATGAAAAATAATGCACTTCTCCCTAAATTTATGCAAGATACCAGATATATAAAATATCCAGAACAAAAATGAAATGCTAGAAATGAAAGAATAACAGTAAAATATCCAGCATAATCTTCACAATCCCCAGAAATGATATACGGAATAGCAATAGAAACAACACTTTGATTCAGATAGCAATGTTCACAGGCCTCTTCGAGGGGGCAACCTCCAGTCGAGCAGTGCTCTGTTACAATAATCTCCAAGCTAGGGTTTTCATACCCTCGACTCTTATTTATACTAAATGTGTCTATTAAGAGAAGCATCTAGAGGAAGATCCTTCTAGAAGCGGAAGCTTCTATTAGGTCTTCTTACATCCGCCTTATT
>ML777030.1:445615-492882 GCA_009831015.1 Picea engelmannii | reverse complement strand
TTTTTACAGCTGCGGAGTTATACTTTGGTTTGAAGAATGTTGCAGTGCTGAAATCCCCAAATTCTGAACCAGAGAGTATTTACTTAGCAACGCCAACACAGATGCGCGTCAATACATCTCGCTAGTTTAATTTGTTTATGTTGTTGTTTATGTTCCCCAACGGTTAGGTATTCAAGGGTTCTACAGACAAGAGTTTTCCCTGTGCTATAGCTCTCTGATATACGTGCGGGGTCCAACAATAGTACTCGGACCAATATCTCAGGGCACTAACTAAAGAGGATAGACCGTACCCTTAGCCGTACTACCCGACTACCCAGGTACTAGAGAGTATCTTCCCGAGTGTTGTTCTCAGTGACACTATAGCAGTCCGGCGGCCGATAGGTTTATCTAAAGAGGGCTTCAGGAAATCTAGGTTGATCCGTACACATGTGTTGTCTGATGCGCTACCACTTGAAGGGGTACCAACAGGGGTTACAAGGGTGGCCAACAGATGTGCACTTAAGAACCACTTGTATTTCCTACATGTATGAATCCCTCAATCGCGGGTTTATGCGCGTAACGACAGATCTCTGTGGCTTAAAGACGTCGAAATACGTCTCTACCCTGAAAAAAAAATACCCACAATTTCTGCCAAGGAAAGTGCTCTGATACCACTTGCAGGATACCAGATATATAAAATATGCAGAACAAAAGTGAAATGCTATAAATGACAGAATAACAGTAAAATATCTAGCATAATCTTCACAATACCCAGAAATGATATACGAAATAGCAACAGAAACAACACTTTGATTCAGATAGCAATGTTCACAGGCCTCTTCAAGGGGGAAACCTCCAGTCGAGCAACGCTCTATTACAATAATCTCCAAGCTATGGTTTTAATACCCTCGACCCTTATTTATACTAAATGTGTCTATTAAGAGAAGCATCTAGAGGAAGATCCTTCTAGAAGCGAAAACTTCTATTAGGTCTTCTTACATCCTCCTTATTCTATTTTATTGAAAGGTCTTATTAATATTGACCTTTATTACATTTGAATACATTGATCTACCTATGTGCGGGTCAGGACCTTAACAATTTATGCCCACGTTATCTCCATAGCATCAAGGAACTACACAATAATAAGATCAATACAATATGACAACAACATACCATTTTTGTTTTTTCTTAACTCTAATTCTTTATGTCCTATGAGTGTCTGAAATATCCCCCAAACGACTTAACTTAATTATGAAAATGCAAAATAAGAATCAATGTCTAATATTTTTTGGCATATAGCATACAATGCAATGGATTTCTTACCCTCTAGCGTAGATTTATAGAACCCCAAATTTAGAACTCGTGGAATTTGGTTCTCGCAACACTTGGAAATTTTGAACATCTTTGTCTTTCTAAACCATAATAGAATACATGGTAAATAAACAGATTAAGAAACCAAAAAACTAAGTGAACAATACAACCTCAAAACAACACACCTTCTCTCCATATTCACCTTTGATCGTATTCGACCTACCCAATCTCTATAACATCCCATAGCTGACTTGAATTTTGTTTGAAAAAACAAACAACAACCACTCCACCATTACAATGAGAAACACAATAGAAGTGGTTTCATTATCCATAAAGCAAACACTATCAAACAACAACTATAGAAACTGATTGCACTTGTCTAAAATACATATATTAATATGTCAGCCAATTGGTTAAAATAAATATACTAGATGCACATGACTTCTTACCCACTCTCATAGATTTGTAGATGCCCAAAAACCAAACCTCTGGCAGGTCGCCAACCATAACACTTGTAAATTTGCAAAGAACCTCTCCTTCCTAGCTTATAGTAGACTATACTGTGACCAAACAAAAAGAATTTAATAATTAATTAGAAGAAAATAATACAATTAAAACTCCTTGTAATTCAATAAATATATCTCAAAGAATCATGTCATACAGTACACAAAAATCCCTTCAAAATTTTTGAAACGTACTAAATTTAATGAAAAATCAGAATACAATAATTTATATATATATATCTTAAAATAATTCTATTTATTGTATATTAATTATATATGCATATTTTCTCACCCACAGCTTTAAATGTCACCAATTTCCAACTGACATTGTACGAAGCTTAAGAAATCATGATGGTCTTGGAACTTTGAGACTCCTACATGCACTCACTTCAAGAGGCAAAAAAATAAATCGCTCCAAAAAAAGTTAAACTTTAGAAATAAACACCAAATTTTTTATCAACTCAAAAACAATTGCTATAGGTCCAGGCCTTTGACAAGAACTAATAAACTAATGCATAAGATATATATATATATATATATGAAATGCGTTACATAATAAAATAAAGTTTTGTATAATACAAATGTGTAAATAAAACCAACAAATGCACTATATGAATAAGCGAATGCACTCCATAAATTAAAAAATTCATTACATAAAATGAAAGCATTATATATAATGAATGTATTATAAATAAAATCAAATGCATTATAAAACCAACGTAGTATAAAATGAATGAATTATACATTTAAAAACGAATAAATTATGAACAAGTGCGATTATAGTGGTTGTGTCCTTGTTAAGGAAATTGAAATGTGATTGATAGCAATGGTTATGCTAAATACCACTAATCTAGTCGTTAATAGCCTTGGCAGTAAACATATTTGTGAGAATGGCATTAAGCTCGTTGTCATGCAATCCTTAATGCGTGGGTGTTAAGTCTATATAACAATGGGAAATTGAATTGGCACCCGTTATATTAACTCTCCTTAGATCATTCATATCCAAATATACTTCAGTCCTATCGATGTTTATATCACTGTAACATCATCAGTTCAAATTGTCAAATGCTTACGCATATGGAACTTCATTTGGAACTAGGATCAAGTGGAGTGAAAGAAAACATCCATTCATGCTTTCCACATGCAAAGTAGGTATGGCTCGATGGAAGGTATAGGGTTGTTGTGGATTGAAGAGTTACTAACCCATTAAAATCATCATATAGCCTTTAGGTTATGGGTAAGCTTAATATTTTATGTTAAAATTTGAAAATGTTTCTTCATAGGAGGTCAAGTAATCTCTCTTTCAGCTTTGTAGTCACGAGAGTTATCTATGGAATGGCCCCTTTTGGGCCACAAATCATGATCAAGGAAGAGGTGGGGTGGTGTTAGCCATTTTTCCACACCTACAAAATTATGTTGCAACATTAGGGAGTTAGCCAAGCAATTGTTGTTTGGTAATTAGTATACTATTTCATGATTTTTGTTCTATGTATGTACCAAATATTACCTCCGTATGTATACATCTATGGGCATGGATGGATACCTCTCTTCTAGATGTTAATCGAACAAATGGTAGGCATTTTAACATGGTTGAATGGGATGGTGATAGGGGAGGATGGGTAGGTTACATGATTAGTGGTTCAGAGAAGCCGATTTGGTATAAGTGTAAATCCTTTCTTCATCTATTTGACCCTAATTGGGGAAAGAAAGGAGTTTACTATGGTGGATGGTTTAATCTATCGAAATTTAGATAGGGACTTGCCGAGGTTTAAGCCAGGCTAGGTCATATCTATGGCCCTAGGGATGATATCTCCTATTCTTGGAATATTCATCGAGTTTATGTGTTGATTATAGTTATAAGTTTTAAGATCGCCTACTCATTATGAATTCTATTTCAGTAGGGCATGTGATGGACTCCAAACCTTCATCTTTGTTCAAGCTTAATGTTTCCCATTTGGAGTCTACTAATATTCAGGGTTTGGTGCATAGTCTCTAGAAACATATTCATCATCCTAGGGGGAAAAAAGGGTGGATTTTATGGTGGGAGGAGGCCATTTGTTGTACTATGAATTTTATAGGAGGATGGGGTCACATGAATACCTAGAAACATAGGAGAGAGATTCAGGAGGATCGACAATAGTTATAAGAGTTGTGTATTCTCTTGGAGGAACTACATAACATCACCCTCAAGGAGGATGAAACTTGGTTTCGTAAGATGGTTCACAAGTAGGAGGAGCATATTGCTAGAGGGGATCAATTCAAATCTTGACTACGATTGATTTAGGAAGGTCACGAGGGATCTAAGTTATTCTTTGACTTCTTGAAGTGGAAAGTGGTAGCTGACAAGGTTCTTGGTCTATGTAGATAAGATGGGACTCTTAAGGATAACCCTACATATATCTATATCTAAGGTATGTTTAGTGGGCACTTTCAAAAAAATTTCTCTGATTACCACTTGTTAGAGTCAATTATGGTTTCTAGGGATGCTTTCTATAGATTGGTTTCTCAGAAAGTATTGAATGGAGATCTAGATAGATTGGAAGGATATTTTATGAAAGATAATTTTTTGGTTTCTCTCTCTTAAATTAAAAATAGGAAGTCCTTAGGTATTGATGTTTTTTCTTTTGAGCTTTACAAGCTGATGTGGGACACAATGGGGGATGATTTTAGCAATCTTGCACACAAGTTCTTTTCCACATGGAATCTTTTGAAAAAACCTTATCAAGGACTCATCAAGCTTATTTTGAATAATACATCTAGATATTTTTTTGGTGAGTGGTGGATGATAACTTTATTGAGCATTTTTTATAGATGTATTGATAAGGCTTTAGCCAGGAGAGTCCTATAAGTGGTCCAAAAATGTTTGTTGACAGAAAAAATGGTTTGTACATGGAACAATTATTTTGTATGTAGTCTTGTCATCTAGCGACGCCATGAAGTGGTCTAGGGATTCTGGTAATCATGCATTTTTGTAAAAAATCAATTTTGACAAAGCAAATGATTGTATTGATTAGTCACTTATCACTGATATGTTGACCATCCTTGGCTTTTCCCAATGTTGTGTTGGTATGATTAACACATTGTTTACATGTGTCTCCTCTTTTGTTTTAGTGTATAATGCCTTGTACCCCTGCATCCATATCCATAGTTATTTTAGAAATCTTTCAAGTTTTGACACAACAAACATTGATTCCACCCCAACATGTTGGCAAAATAAAGGGACAATTTGGTTTATGTGATATCATTTCTGCTCCTCATAATTTCAAGATTTCAGGGTCCTTCAACTTCAAGAGTGTTTGGATATCTTAGAGGAGGGTATTATGTTTTGTTTTTTGGTGGTGTTAATGTACTATATCGGGTTGAGATCTAGTCAAGTCTCCAATTTGGAATTGGAAGCATGATGGTACATGCATATCTAAACTCTCTCATTTTTAGGAAAGGAGGATTAGAAAAAATATTGTTTTGGATAATCTTTTTGATTTCAATTCTCATTCTTGGAATACCTCACGTTCAGTGGCTACAAAGTTTTCATTATAATATATAGATTGTCCTACCTTCATGGAGATTATTGGGCTCATACACCAAGAGTATATTTTTAAGATGAATATTGATATGACCAGTCCTTTTTGGAAAGATTGGGAGTGGATTTGTGGACATCCCTTGACCAATTATGATTTCCATAATCTCTAATCAATTTTTCATCAACAACATGAATTAGACCATGTTCATAACTCCAAGTGGATTTATTCAAATGAAGAGAGCCATTGGATTTGGTGGTTGCATGATGTCTATTCTATTTGAACTGATTATAAGCTTTGGGTTTTTTCTTGGATGGTGACCTACCCAAGTCTCCCGTCCAAATATCATCCCACCAAAAGTGGCTTTCTAATGTCCTTTGCTTCTATTTCTTGAATTTAAATTCAGTGAAGTACATATTCTGGGAATTGTCCTTTACAAGATCATGATGGGATCAATTTCAATGTCAATTGACAATAATTCTTCAAGGGAATTCACATTGGAAGGAAAACTTGTTTAGTGATTCTAGATTAATGATCTTAGATTCCTTGACTAGTATATGACATTGTTTGAGAGTTTATGCTTTGTATATCCTTTGGAAACTCTATTGCATGTTTTTTTTTAATAGTAAGGTTAGTTCTCAATCAGTCTTTCGTCAATTATCCTTAGTTAAGGTACTTATGCAACTCCTTTCAACAGGGGCATTAATGATTAGAGATGCACACTTGTTAGATATAGCTTCTTATTCTAATTTCTTACTTGTTTTAGTAACCCTAAGAAGGAGTATATGGTGTTCATGGTATATTCCCTTTTGACTTTTTCATGTTTTTCTATTTGTTGATGTAAATGATTTTCTATTTATATGAAAAGTATCTTTAAAAATTATATATTTTAGTTATTTTCAAAATAAATTTGAAATTAAATATTTGTAACTAAATTTATAAACATTTGTTATTAATTATATAGTTAATTATGACTAATAGACTAATTTAAATTATGATTGTAATTGGTATGTCCCCATATTGAGATTTGTTACTCTTCCAAACATATGGAGATTCTGCGTTGCCTCCTGCATCACATACTTATGTCAATGGCATTATTCCTGAGTCTGATCATCTATTGTGATTTTGTCCAAGGGAAGGTTTACCCAACTTGAGTCGGCCTTTCTACAGTTTGTCTCTTGACCTTCATGAATCGGCCATCCCAAGAGTCTAGTCAAGTCCATATTTGATATCGACAAGAGAGTAAACCAATGCCATCTCAACGCCGAATATGTGAAGATGTAAGGCATGATCCATGCAACAAAAACTTCTACTAGTTGTTTTAAGAGGTATTGAATAGTATTGGACTGGTTAAAACCTATGGACCCTTAGCCTAATCCTCCAAGATCCCTTGATTTTCTCAAACCTATTTATAATACCCCTAATCCTACGACTACACATCTTGTTTCTCACAAGTCTATTGATTCCCATCCCATAAGCTACAAAGAAACCCATGTTCAAACTCCACTACCCACTAAGAATTTAGCTTGCCCTTTTGTCTTCATCGTCCACCCAGGATTCGCATTCGAGGTCCTGTATTTTTTTTTATAACCTACTGAAATATGTCACTCATAAATATGAGTAAGGACCAACAATGTTGTCAAATTTTCTTGCAACTTTCTTAACTTCGTACCATACCTAGTCCTTCTATACATAGTTGTAGTTTTCATCTACAAGAACATTTTTCAACGGAGACAAGCTTTCTTGTTCAACACTTTTTGGGGATAGAAATACATTCATGTTTCTTTGATCCTATTTGTCACATTTAAGGATGTTTTGTAAGACCATTTTAATTCAGGTATTATTTCTAGATTTTTTTTATATTTATTTTGATTTTCAGCACTTCCTAGTATTGAAAATTCTTACCTTGAAAATCTAAATAGTAACTAACAAAAAATGAATAGAAATGAAACAATGGTACTAAAAATTACTCGTGAATGGGGAATGACAGAATTCCAGCTCCAATTCTAGGTGGAGAATATCAACCTCGCAAACTGTAGCAAGAGGTCCAATTGTGGATGTAGGACATCAACCTTGCAAGGATGAAGCAAACAAGAGTGCAAGATTTCAACCCTGCAAAATGAAAGAATAAGTCGAGTTGTGGGTGCAAGACTTCAACCTTGCAAAGTTGAAGCAAACAAGAGAAAGCAACAAACAAAAAACCAGTGGGCAAGCACCAAGATGTCCAATTGCAACTGTAGGACCTCAACTTTGCAAATTTGAAGCAAACAACAGTAAGCAACATCCAACAAACCAACGAGAAAGAAACAACCAATGAATTAGTAATGTCGGTGGACAACAATATTTCCTAAATTCACTGCAGAAAATATTATATCCAAAAATCAGAGAAAAATATATTGTGGCACACCTATTAAGTAAACATTTAAGGTTGTCAGGCCTGTTAAGTAAACATTTAAGGTTGTCAGGCCTGTTAAATAAACATTTAAGGCTGTCAGGATTGTTTAGGGCCCTCACGCTTTGTAAACATTTAAATAATAATGCAGTATGTCAAGCATGTTTAAGTACTTAATAAAAGTGAGGGTCGATACTCAAAACTTTGGATATCTAAACATTTAAATAAAAATAATAAAAATTCAAAAAGACTATAGATGATCGAAATTTTGGATATGTTAACATTTAAAACATTGGGAATAACAAAGATGGAAATAATACTTAGAATCTATTCTCCAATGCGATCATGACATATAAGGTTTTTTTTATTATATAAAAAATAATGTTTTTAGTTCTCTAGTTCTAACAATAGAGATTATACAAAAATTTATAGTCAAAGGACAAACTAATATGAAGTCAATGAATGCATAACCAGATCGACCATTTTCCGCGTATACAAGAGTAATTAACCACTTATCCCATAGTACATAACAGTAAATAACTCAATATTGGTAGTTCTTCCTCCTCCATTCTGTGTCTGTAATCCTCTGCTCTCATTTTCTTAAAATCAGTGGCGTTAAAATATACATGCTATGGGTGGAGAAATAAGATTATCTCTTTGTCTCAAAATAGTAATCGGGAGAGAAGATTTATCTACAACAGAGAAGCTTTATGCCATCATTACACCTATCTGAGAATTGCTACAAATGGAATGTTACAAATGCCATCCAAACGTGCCCATCACAACAACATGGAAAAATGTGGCCATCATATTTGAAACTCCATGACATGTGATTTCCCTTTGTTGAAGATGTAACAGACTGGGGAGAGGTTGTTGGAGGTCTCTGGGCCACTTTCGGTTTTGTCATTGTACCATAATTTTGTTGTTTGTCTGGTTTTTGGATTTGTATTTCTTCTAGTCATCGCTTGGGTTTGTTGTTTTCTTGGTCTTTGGCTCTAGGTTCCTAAATTTGGTGTTTGTGTGATTTTTGGTGCTCCAGTGCATGGGTTGTGTGGTTGTCTATATGACGTTTGGTAGATGCAATTGGTGGTCCTTTTCTTCCTTTTATTGATGCTCGTTTGGTGTTCACCTAGACTATTGTGGTGTTTCTTTGTTCGCTATTCTCATTTGGTGTGTTTAGTACTCTAGTTTGTCAAGAGAACAGGTAGCTCTACTGGGTAGTGGAGTTTGAGCGTTTAATGTGAATCTGGGTGTTGTTCTTCATGTATGCCTACAGTTGGTGTATTTATTTATTCAGGTTGTGTTTTTTATTGTCTTTCTAAGGTGCTCACTTGTGCGGCGTGGAGATTCCCATATATTTCGAATAGAGGTAACCTACGTTAACTCTAGCCACCAATTAAAAAATAGTATGCAGCGGAAACTGTTTAGAAGAAATATATCAAACATGAAAACAAAAAGGTTATGTGTTTCGCCCAACTTTAGGCTATGTCTACCAAGCATTTATCGATTCTCTTATTTTTCAAAGCGTGAAGATTAAAACAAGCTCACTCCAATCATCTCACTATCTCAACCTCTACGAGCAAACACGGATTTATAATAATCTACACAAGAAACTGATTTATTGAATGCATTCATATCCAAATATAACTTATTCTCATTAGCTACAACAAACACTGAATTATAGGATCTAAAATCCTAATCCTGGAGGAATTCATTGTCACCAAATTCCAACGATCTCCACCTTGACAACAATTAACATGATACCTTGATCCTTCTACTGTTCATCAACTTTTCTGCAAGCCAAGAGAAGCCAAGCACCATCGTAGGTTCTTTAAAAGTATTGGTTTTGTGAACATGTCTGTGCAGTTCTCTTTTGTATGAACGTTTTCAAGAGAGACTCCACCATCATCGACGACATGTCTTACAAAATGGTGCTTGATAGGAATATGTTATGTTTTATTGTGCTAGGCTAGATTCTTAGCCAAGTGAGTAGCACTTTGACTATCACAAAGTAACTTTACTTTGTCTTGCATCCTTCCAAACTCACCAAACAAACCTTTCAACAAAACTACCTCTTTGCAAGCATGTGAAGCAACTACATATTCTTCTTTTGTAGTGGATAAAGCAACAATGTTCAGTAGCTTTGACATCCAACTAATAGATCCACCTGCAAGAGTAAATACGTACCCTAAAGTCAACCTTCTCTTGTCCAAATCACCTGCAAAATCAGAATCAACATATCCACAGACTAATTCACAACCACTCTTATAAATGATACAATAATCACTTGTGCCTTTGAAATATCGAAGCGCCCATTTCACTGCTGCCCAATGCTCTTTACCTGGATTTTCCATATACTTGCTGACAACCCCAACTGCATGTGAAATTTCTGGCCTTGTACTAACCATCGCATCCATTAGACTTCCTACTGCATTTGCATATGGTATTCGAGACATATATTCCTTTTCTTCTTTTGTACTAGGACATAAACTTGAAGAAATATTAAAATTGGAAGCCAAAGGGACTGAAACTGGTTTCACATCGTTCATACCAAACCTCAAAAGTATCTTCTCAACATACTTCTTTTGTGACAACCAAAGCTTACCATTCCTCCTATCTCTGACTATCTCCATGCCCAAAATCTGCCTTACTGCTCCTAGATCTTTCGTATTGAACATCCTATCCATGTGATCCTTTAACCTGTTTATCTCAGTTATGAAATTTCTTGCTAAAAGCATATCATCAACATACAATGCTAAGATAATGAATATGCCATTATTCAATTTCTTAAAGTAGACACAATGATCATACTCACTCCTTGTATAATTATGGCTCACCATGAAAGAGTTATATTTCTTGTACCATTGTCTGGGCGACTGCTGCAGACCATAGAATGATTTCTTGAGCCTAGAAATAAATTTCTTGTTGCAATTATGAACGAACCATTCAGGTTGTTTCATGTAAATATTCTCATCCAAATCTCCATGTAAGAAAGTAGTCTTAAAATCTAGCTGCTCCAACTCCAAATCAAGTAATGCAACCAATGTTAACACACCTCGAATTGAAAAAATCTTAACAACTCGTGAAAAAATCTCATGGAAGTCAATACCTTCTTTTTGAGAATATCCTTTCACAAACAACCGTGCTTTGTACCTTTCTACCTTATCATAAACACCCTTCTTCATCTTCTAGACTCACTTGCAACCTACAATTTTCCTGTTTCATGGAAGTTCTACCCGGTCCCATGTAGCATTATTCACTAAAGCATTCATTTCATCCTTCATTACTTCTTTCCATTTATCACTGTTAGAACCCTTCACAACGTCCTGATAGCACGAAGGTTCATCATCATCAGTACTTAAAGAAACTGACGAAACAGAATCATCATAACTTCCTAGAGGATTTTTGACCTGCGTAGACCTCCTTAGGGAAGTTTGTGGCTCATCCACATTATGTTGATTGTTATCATCAACCATGTCTTCCTCTGCAAGAAACTCTTCATGAACATGTTCAAAAGCTTGTTCATGTTCACTTTCATCTGTATTTCAATTGGTTTCAAACTGAATCTATTGATACTTAGGTACTTCTTCATGTTTCATTTGAACATCTACATCTGATTTCATGAGAGATGATTCATCAAATATTAAATATATGTTAATGGTGATCTTGTGGTCAGTAGGATCCCGCAACTTGTACCCCTTAATACCATCACCATATCCAACAAAGATAAGCCTTTTTTCTATTTTAGATCTAGTTTAGAACAGGTTTCACAACCAAAAACTTCAAGATTAGAATAATTACAAGGGTGACCTTTCCATACCTCTTCAAGAATTTTGCACTCGATTGTTGTTGATGGTGATCGATTCACCATATAACAAGTTGTAGTTACTGCTTCTGCCCACAGTTCCTATTGCAAGTTGGAATTACTTAGCATACTGCTTTCTCTCTCTAGAAGAGCCTTGTTCATTCACTCAACAACTCTGTTTTTCTTCAATCCTTGTTCGCTCATATGGCCCAACTGTTGATGCCACAGTCAAACAAAATCGATGTCTTTCTCAGATACTGTTGTCACATGATCTGACTCTGTTCTTCCTTCTAACAGAAACGGGTTACCAACCTTCTTCACTTTCATAACCAGTAGGATTCCTTTGTAGACTTTCATAACTCCACCTTAAACAATACTCTTATATCCTCTAGTGTCCAAGACTCCCAAAGAAATTTGATTCTTCCTAAGATCAGGTACATGTCTCACATCAGTTAGTATTTTAACAATTCCATCAAACATCTTAATTCAAATAATATCAATTCTCACAAATTTACACAAGATATCATTTTCCATGTAAACTATTCCATCATCTATAGACTGGTAAGTAACAAACCAGTGTCTATGAAGACACATATGATTTGAAGTACCAAAATATAATAACCGTTGTTGATCATGACGTGAACCAATACTAATTGATAAAACCTCATCAGTCATAGCTGAACCTTTTGTTGAACCTATTTCAGTTGCGTTCGCTTCCTTCATTTCTTTTGGAAGGTCTTCTTTGGAGACTTGTTGTCACTTCCAACAATCCTTCTTCAGGTGTCCAGATTTGCCACAAAACTAGCACTTAAGTTTGCTTTTCTTTCCCTTCGACTTTGACCAAGAGAAATCCCTTTGACCCTGTCCTCTTTCTTTAGGTCTGCCTCTGACCATCATCGCCTCAGATGTAGAGGTTTCTGAATTGGTTTTCTTCCTTATTTCCTCAAACAATAGTGATCCAACAATAACATCAAACTCAATACTTTTTGTTGTGCTGAAACTAATAAAGGTAACCAAGTGATCCCATGACACGGGCAAAGAACACAATAATGTAATTGGCTTGTCTTCGGAATCAAATTTTACTCCCATGCTAGTCAAGTGAAGTAAGAGAGTATTTAAAGTATTTAAATGATCAACTATTTCCGTACCATCCTTCGTGTGCAAATTGTACAATTGTCTTTTTAGAAAGATCGTGTTCGTCCAGGATTTAGCTATATACAGGCTTTCGAGCTTCGTCCACAAATTGATTGTTGTCTTCTCCATAACAATGTTGAATAGAACATCATCGGCCAAACACAGGTGTATGGCACTCAGTGCTCTCGCATCGATCTCATCCGAGTCTTCATCTGTTATGGTCACAGGTTGGTTTGGTTTTCCCAAAAGAGCCTTCACCACGCCTTTTTGCACGAGCAGATTGTGCATCTTAACCTTCGAGATCTCGAAATTGTTCTTTCCATTGAACTTATCGATTTCAAATTTAACACTTTGAATCTTTGCCATTTTAATCGTCTTGATTTTTCTAGACCTTTGTTGTCTTAGTATCCAAATCAAGCACTAAAATATGATATTAGGGGTTGACTCATGGATATTAGGGTTAAATGCCTGGACGTCCTTAGACAATGGGAACCATATTCAATTTGCAATTATATCTTAGTGTAAATATGCTTTCACACTAAACTATGCAAAGACATAAACTAAAACACACGCCCCTACCCACTACAACCTCATTAACAATCTGGTACAACGATTAAAACAATACAAGAGGGGCAAGCGCTTTCTCACTCACAAGATACCCGTGAGTCTAAGTGACTGTGAATGATTGTACCCGGAGCAGTAGGAGGTGGCAGACAGTTTCGACAGGGTGCAACCGGCGCAAGAGGTCGCACACAATTTCAACAGCGCTTCCCTTACGATGACAACCCAGCGCTGAATTCGAAATTGAAAGAAAATGCAAGTGTATAGAGAATTGACGCTTCCTCCGTGTATTGTCCCGAGCGCCCATTGAACAACAACGCTCCCACAAGAAAGAGGGAGATCGACGCTGCCACAAAGCGGATAGCCCAGTGCTTACTCAAAATGACGACGCTCCTTCTAGCCACGCACTCAAGTCTAAACGATGGTCCTCCTCCATGGTTTTGGCACCGTAGATGGCGCTCCTCCTCCTCTGCTTGATGATGCCCGCGACCCTCTCCCTCAATTCAGGATCTTGCACCACGGATCTGGCCTCACGGAGCTATGATACCATTTGTTAACTCTAGCCACCAATTAAAAACTAGTATGCAATGGAAACAGTTCAAAAGGAATAGATCAAACAGTAAAACACGAAGGTTATGTGGTTCGCCCAACTTCGGGCTACGTCCGCCAAGCAGGTATTGATTCTCTTATTGTTCAAAGCGTGAAGATTACAATCATCTCACTCTCTCAGCCTCTACGAGTATACACAAATTTATAATAATCTACACAAGAAACTGATTTATTGAAAGCAGTCATATCCAAATCTAACTTAGTCTCATTAGCACTTTGGTGTTGCAATAATAGAATTCTAAAAGGCTCCCAAATTCGGAATTACTTGTATGGGTTAGTTGAGATGGCTTGTGGTAGCTTGAAGTAGCTTTGCCTTGCATTTCTTCGCTGGGGCTGTCCTCGGAATACATATCGTATCTTATGCATGCTCTGATTTTGGATCTTGCTCTGAAGGTTTGAGCTCAGAAATGGTTAAATCGTTCGAACACTTAGACGGCCTGAAGACCTTGAATGCGTGCTAGAATGAGGAAGTGAATTTTTAACTTCTATGCTGCATTCTTTTGAATAGGCTTTGTGCATGTGAAGGTCGTGCTGGTATGCTCCTATATTGCGGTTTTGCAAGTCCTCAATGTGCGTATATTGCCTTTCGTTCAAGAGGGTTTCAGGTGTTGGGCTTTGCGTTTTGCTTATTTCCAGTGATTTACCTTATGCTCGGAACTTGCTGGAAGCACTGGAGTTTTGAACCCCATGATAGATGAATGAGAGCTACCTTATATGCCGATTTTGAACTCTTAATTTTTGCTTCTTTGGGTTTAAATGTTGTAGCCTCTCCTCTTACAATGGGTATTTCCCAGTCAAATGAGCTCATGTATCCACGTCTTTTGGATTTTGCTAAACACGGTGGACTATTGACAAACTTAACGCTAACATTAAATTCACTGATAAAAACGCTCATTCTTAACTTAACGCTCGTGACAAACTTAACGCTAACATTAAATTCACTGACAAACTTAACGTTCATTCTTCTGATCTCACTCTCCTCCCAAATTGAACGAATCATCGCAGACACCTCTTCCTCTCGCACGTGCTTAAAGCACGCAATTCTCATATGCATCTAATGATCTCCATACGGAGAGAAGACCACATCTTTAGAGTTGAAAAACATTAATTTCCCAGCGGCTTTCGAAGGTCGGCTGGCAAAGATCGAATCATCAGTTTTGAGAAACTGTTTGGCTATCTCAGAAGAAGAAACTACGACTGTTTGGCTATCTCAGAAGAAGAAACAAAATAGAACCATATTTGTCGGCAAGGGACTTAAGAGTACGGTGAGCAGGGAATACCAATTGGTGGAGGTTTCCGATGATGGAAAATGCATAGGGTCCTGGATGCAATCTGGCACTAATCCTTCTCTGGGTTATTTTGTGCAATAACCAGAAGAAGAAGAAAGAGAAGATTATACAAAGAATAGCTGCTGTGGCAGCTCCCCTACCGGCTACTGGTAATGTTGCAGGCAGAGGGAGAGACACACCCAGATTATGAAAACCCATATTGGATACACCCGTGACCTATTGCACTGAATGGGTGGAAAGGAATAAGCTTAAGTTTAGTTTATTTTGATAAAATAATAATAAAAGAATAATCTATTTGTAAGGTTAGACATCAAATTGGTGTATGAGACCACTTCTAGCTATTTGACTGATAAAGTCCCTACTCCTTTGGATTTAAATATGCTATTTTTTAGGAGGAAACACATGTTATTAATCATGATGCCCACTCAGGCAGACACCAAATTGGTGTATGAGGCCTCCTCCACCCAGCTATTTGACTCTATTTGACTGGTAAAGTCCTCACAGCTTTCCAATTAAACATGTGATCTTTTAGGAGGAAACACATGTCATTAACCATTAAGCCCACTCAGACAGACACCAAATTGGTGTATGAGACCCCCTCAGACCAACTATTTGACTCGTAAAGTCCCTACCCCTTTAGATTTAAACATGTGATCTTTTAAGAGGAAACACATGTCATTAACCATTAGACTCACTCAAACTATATGATAAACGGTTGCAAATTTAAAATAATTTGTCCCTTTTAAAAAAATTCCAAAAATATGAATAACAAATTTCAAACAATGTGTTTCTTGTGAAAAAATTCCCAAAATATGGAACCCACAGGGTGGTTCATAACGAGCAATAATAGGAATTTTCCAAAAATATGGAACCGAGAGGGTCTCCCAAAAGGAGCAATAAACGAATTTGAATCCGATTTACGATGAGGACGTCTCTTGATACTTTGGACCAAACAAAATATTTGATATCCGAGAGTTCCTTTAATTCATCCTTTGTGAATTATTTGTGGTGCAGTTTTAGTAGTGTTCAACACTCATATGCCATGAATTTTCCATAGTATTATTAGTTGTCCCGTGTATAGCAATCCATTTGCCCTCATTTTTTGGTACAGCCCAAAATGGTCCCGACGGACAAGTGGGAAAACACGTCCAGATGAGGAGGAGTAAACAAAATATCCAGATAGACAAGGCCACCATACCACAAATTTTCAACAAAAATCCACACGAAAATAGTATTGTTAAAACAAATCATTTAACTTTGTTCGTCATTTTTAGAACTTTTTGTTTATAGTTCTTTGAGTTATAAGAAATTTGTTTAACTTTTGTTCGTCATTTTTTGAATTTTTTTTAAATGGTTCGAACAAGGAAGACAAGTGTGCATAACATATTCCATATTGGGCTCTGAGTGAAAGGTTAATAGGGTAAGGAGTGAGTGACTTTGGTTTAGGTTTTTAAGATTTCATTTCTGACCATTAGATTGTTGTGGCATGTATGTAATGGATTACATGTGTGTATGGTGTGCTAGGATAAGGTTTATTGGAATGGAGGGTTCAATTCGAGGGGATTTTGTGCTCTTAATTTGAGAAGATATTGAAAATGAGGAATATGAATTGCCTTGGATAGACCATAAAAATTTATCTATAAAACTTTATCTTGAATTCAATACTAACTATACCAAATATGTGACTAGAATACACCAATAACTAGTATAGGACCATTGATTTGAAACTTTAAACCAGAACACACTAATAATTAGTAGAACACTCTAATAATTGATAGAACACAATAATAATTGGTAAGAGCATTCAAGAACAAACTACAAAAAACCCTTCATAGAGCTATCGAATGGTTCATGGTCATTACCCTCTAACAAATGATAACGGTAGTTCCAAATGTGCCTTCCACTCGTTATGCAATATATATATATATATATATATATATATATATATATATATATATATATCTTAAGTGTGTTTTGGATATGATAGTTGTATAATATAGTATATCGTAGCAGAGCATAGTATTATCTTAGTTAGTAATATATCTGTTATTAAATGTATTTTGAATATGTATGAGACAACAATTGTATAATATACTAAGGTTTATAATGTCTATAAGGTTTATAAAGTATATATGTAAAATATATTTGTAATAGAGGATAGTATATTTGTAGTAGAGCATAGTATTTTAGTTAGTAATATATATGTTATTAAGTGTATTTTGGATATGTATGAGATAATTATTGTATAATATATTAATATTTATAAAGTATATTTGTAAAGTATATCTGGACTAGAGCATAGTATCTTCGTTAGTAATTATAAGAAATATTTTTAAATTTATTTTTTTCTAAAAAATTATCCATTTTTTGTATTTATGTTGCACGCGAATGTTGATATGAGTGTTTGGAATAAGTAGAACTTTCTCCGAAATTATATATCAAAAAAATATAAAAAAACATTTTAAATTACAATAATATTTTAGATTACAAGGTAAGGTATATAGATAATGATAGATTTTAAATCTTATTTAAGTATATTATTGCTCCTATTAGAAAATGAGAAACAAAATTGAAAATACATATATAAAATTTTAACATTTTTAAAAAATTAAACTTTACATATATAAACTTCAAACATCTTTGTAAATTTGAAGCATTATTCTTGTTCTGATTGGAAAAAGCTAAATAGTACTATTCTTGTAATATGAAAAATACAATAAAAGTCAATGATATGGTTGGTTGATATCAACAAGGAACAAATGCTTGTCATGGATAGGGTATTGATTTATTCCACTTTCATGTTTAGTATGGGCTTGAAGGAAAAGATACACGCATTAAATGTTTTTCATATCCACAACTATAAAGTAATATTAAGTTTTTTTACTTGAATAATTTTTAAAATAATATTTACCCTAGATTAGCCTTTGTTTTATAGTGATACTTTAAATAAATATAATAAAAATATTCGTAATAAATTATGCTCTCAAAATCAGAAATGCCAAAAATATGGAAAACAATTCCCATACAACTATGCAAAATACATTGTTTAATTACACAATAATTCTTTAAATTTACATTCCATATCTTATATATTTATGTTTTCTTTGTTATTTTAATCTTGAACATGTTGTTCTAAATATATCATTCATTTTTTAAATCATACTTCTTTCTTTTAAAAACTTTGAAAATAGTAGATGTTGTTTTGAATATATCATTCATTTTTAAAATCATACTTCTTTTTAAAACTTTGAAAATCTTACTATTTTTCATATACAAACATGCTTATGTTGGTTTTTTGAGGTTTCCTAGCTTTATTGTATTCATAAACAAGTGATGCACGACAAGTTTGAAAATAGAAAATACTACTACCTTCAAGTTGCAAGTTTAAAAATAGAAAATACTACTGCCATCAAGTTGCAAGAGGTATGGAAATATGATAATACTCCTGTATGATAAATACCAACATAGGTCAATAGGACTGGAAAGTACAACATGCAAAAATGTGCAATAAGGAAGCCCAAAATTCATCTCCCTAAATTACAATATCTTCCAAGGGAGGAGGCAAGATCTAGGTCTCTTAAGAAATATAAAACATAAAATTTGAGGAAAATGGTGTGACTTTAGATAAGATTGTTAAAACTGCAATTCTTGGGCATTTTGGAAAATTCATGTCAAACACTATAATTTTATTTCACTTTAGATCTTAGTTTGTTAGCAAATTGGAAGAAAGAACCCTACAGTCCAATTAATCAAATTCGATTTTGTAGATTTTGGATCCATGGCTTCTTAAATTTCCACTTTACATAGAATTCTATTATGGTAATTTAGCAACAATAATAAAAAAATCTATAAAAATATATGGAACTAGAAATCTATGGAACCAACATGAGAGAAAGAATATATGTTATCTCTCCTTGCTAATGTAAGGAGTGAAATTTGTCTCTTCACACTCCATCTCCATCTCCATGATATATCATTCTTGAATCTTAATATATTTTTTTGTTGATTGGTATTAAAATATAAGATATAGTTTAGAAAAATAAATAAGAATTTTGATACAAAAATATAAAATGCAAAATTCATGATATATCATTCTTGAATTTTAATAAATTTTATGTTGATTGGTACCAAAATATAAGATATATTTTAGAAAAATAAATAAAAACTTTGGTACCAAAATATAAGATATATTTAAAAAAAAAATAACTATATTAATGCAATATTTATATAAAATAAAATCAATATTTTTCCACACTCTACAATACAAATAATACAAATAGATGATATAGATATATTGCATCTATGCAAGTTTATTAAAATATTTGAAATAGTTAACCAGAAACTGGACTAATAAGGAAGGATGTCAAACCTTCCTTAGAAGGCGCACAACAAGTTCTAGTCATCTGCAGCAAGCAAGAAGAAAAGTAGAATGATACTATGTTAGTTTTTGTCAGCGTCAATCATTCCTCTTGTAATAAAGCATCTGCCAGGCTAAGTAAAAATGGCCATGTCTACTTTTGTTATTTAATAATTAGTATGTGGGATTTTTCCTTGCGAATCTGATCATACACGGAATATCATAAGAATAAAAGTGAATCGTTTGTTGTTTTTGTATTGTGAGTTTAAGAAGACATTGGAAAAGCCAATACAATGAGCAAGTTTTTGTGTAGCCCGGATTCTCTAATTCTGTTTTTGTGTAGCCTGTGTTCTCACGCCCTCACAACCAGAACAATTGGTATCGGAGGTTGTTTGGTCCGTGGGACCAAAAAATTCATCCACTAGGATCAAATTTTTTTATGCCGAGAGAAGAAAAACGTGAGGCTCGTTTTCGTGTTACTGTTCAGGAGGGTGAAAAACACGAGGCTCGTTTTTGTGTTGTTGTTCAGGAGGGAGAAAAGAGAGACTGTGCACCAAAGGGACTGGTGCACATCTCTATTTCGAGAATAAGCAGTTCCTTCTTCAGTCAAGGGGCTTCTAGCGTGTGGATATGCGAACCAAATCTCTGATTTTTCCTGCTGCGCATATACTCCAATCGCCTTTCTCAATTCGTGGGTGGACAACATCAACGTTAGGAAAGATGTCAACCTCCTGTACCAATGTTTCTTTTATTTATGTGTTGCATTATCATCTCAAAGGTGATCATTAATCTCTGAGCACATACCTTAGTCAAATATAGCAACGCGCCCCTTCAGAAAATTCGATGATATATTTCAAAAGACGCCCTCACAAGTAGATTCGCCTTCACAAGAAGATCAAGACGCCCTCACAAGAAGATTCGGCTTCACAAGCAGATCAAGACGCCATTGCAAGCAGATCCGCCTTCACAAGCAGATCAATTGGTATCAGTTGTGCGTCTGAATCATGGTGTATTAGCCCTACATTTTCACCCACTCAACAAAGATCACACCGTACGCTCAGAATGTGCATTTCACCCTTCTTAGGAATTTTTTTCACACCCTCCACAGGGTCTATTCCACGCTGCCAACCATGTCGCCCCAACGTGAAGAATCCAACGAGGACTCTAATGTAGACACATCAAGCCCATTGCTCGATTTGGCACTGGCTCTTCAGGAATTGATTCGTCTTCAACAACAAAGACCTCTAGAAAACATGCAGTTGGACACCCGTTTTCAATTACCCAAGTTTGTTCGTCGCATGAATGGCTAGACCATCGATTCCTAGATTCGAAGTCTCTACACATATTTCAAAACCTCCCCTGAGATGGAGGAGGCTACCAAATTACAAATAGTCAGTCTCCAACTCGAGGGAATCACCCAGACTTGGTGGGACACACACTTGGCCAGCGCATAATTCCTCGTCGAGATCGACACTCCATCCCCGACAACTAGCTGCAGTACTTCATGGGAGAGGTTTTGTCAAGCCTTGAGAGAACGCTTCTACCCTACAGGCTACCTTCACAATTTTCTTGCAAAGTGCTTACAACTTCGGCAAATTTCCAATCAGTCAGTGCAAGGCTACATCGACATCTTCTGCAAGCTACACATCCAACTCCAGATCAGAGAACGAGATGAGTTATTAATAATTAATTCCAATTATGGTTTATTGCTACCTCTCCGACGGGAGGTAGATATTTTTTAAAACGCTTCTCTGGACAAGGCTTTCTTACCGGCCTTGGCCATCGAATGAAAGGTGGCTCCTCACATTCAATATCTACTTAATAAAACCTAGGGTGATAACCCATCCCCTTCTCATTCTCAACCTTATCCTTCTTCCTCGTCGACAACCAAAAATGCATTTTGGTGTAATTTTCACAAGACCAACTCCCATAAATCTGTTGACTTTTGAGCCATTAAAAATAACCACTCCCATCAGACCTTGTTTGCAGATACCATACCCACTCAGTTTCCTGAGAAACTAGAAATCATCTCTCTCACGAACCCCACCAAAGCAGACCCATCCCTCATTCTCATGACTATGCCAAAACCCGCTCACCATAACGTTCCCCTCTTCACTCACAACTGCCAAATTAAAGATGCACTCACCACTCTCATCCTAGACAACAACAGTCAAAGAAATCTTATATCAGAAAATTTAGTCCAACATCTGTAACTCCCAACCACCCCACACCTCAATCCATATCAAATTGGTTGGGTCCATAAGAATGGTTGTCACATTACTATTTGTAGATGTTGCACCGTCACCTTCACCATTGGTTCGTTTCGTGACACAATGATATGCAACATATCACTGTTAGATTGTGTTGGCCTCATTCTTGGTCTTTCTTACCAATAAGACTGACAAGAAGTGTATCATGCAAAGACTCATCGATACCACCATAAAAAGGATGGGTGCATCTATGTACTTACTTCATCCTCCATCACTTCACCACAGTCGCGAACTGCTACGACTGCCACGCACCATGTTATCAATACCCCCAATGTCTCTATGTGTTTGACCCGCCATGTGAACCCCAAGATCCTCACTAATCTGAAACCTCCCATAGTGATCCCTCTAATCCTAGAATTTTTCAAAACCTCACAATCTCCCTCAAGGCCCCCACCCTCTCAAGCTCAGGCTACACCCATCGATCTCATGCACGTCGCATGATCACTCAAGACTCATCATCTCGCTTGGTTCCAAAAGACACTATCACACATCTTCTAGTTACCACATCCCATTCTCGCACCCAACCAACAATTTCACATCGTTATAATTTACCCCATCTTACCTCTCAATTTTCGTTGGGAGCGATACATAAACAGGTAGGTTACCTAATGAATTACCACCATGAGACCCTTCCCTCTACCAAATTTCTTGACTGCCACTACGCCAAAGAATTCCACTTCCTAATGTCAAATTTACAGAAGTGACACCCTTACTATAGAGCCACCCCCTCTTCCACAGACCTCTTACCTTTCAAGGTTTGTCTTGGATTTCAGTATAGAACTTCCACAAAGATACCTCTCTCATTTTGACTAGCTTGAGCTCAACACATCAACAACGACATCGACAGGTTGGTCATAGTGGTGTTCATAATTTATTAGAGGAACACATTCCAGTCACAACATCCTTGCCAGTAACACTCGATTGTGCAAAGCACCATCATGTTTCATATCTAGTTGGAAAACAATGCCAAACTCCAGAGACAGGACATGTGGCTGACATTTGAGATAGTGCAACAACAGTTCCCTTGGTCGGTGGTGGAAGCAGGGACGCTTCTGGATCTGAACAGGGAGGAATTGGACCAATAAGGAAGGACGTCAAACCTTATTTAGAAGGCGCACAACAGGTTCGATTCATCTGCAGCAAGCAAGAAGAAAAGTAGAATGATAGTATGTTAGTTTTTGTCAGCATCAATCATTCCTCTTGTAATAAAACTTCCGCCAGGCTAAGTAAAAACTGGCGATGTCTACTTTTGTTATTTAATAATTAGTATGTGGGATTTCACCTTGCGAATCCAATCATGCGGGGAATACCATAAGAATAAAAGCGGCATGTTACCGTTTGTAGTTTTGGTATCTTAGGTTTAAGAATACATTGGAAAAGTTAATACAATTAGGAAGTTTTTGTGTAGCCAGGATTCTCTAATTTTGTTTTTGTGTAGCCTGCATTCTCACGCCCTCACACCTAGATCATTAACCCAAAAGTGTACTTACTTTCTAGATATCCAAATAACAGTGTGAATGCATCCATATGTGAGAAAATTAGTTAAACAAACCACCAACAATATTTCCAGGTCCAACACGTGTTTAATTTTTACAAGACAAAATTCAAAGTTGCTAATGATTGCATTAGAAAATCTGATTTTACTATTCTTGTTAATGTGCTTCAGAGTTTTGACTATGAAATAAGTATTAAACTTTGAAACAAATTAAAGGAGGCTTATCATGCAGACCATCCATGGATGATTTAAGGAACTAGAAGGTTACTTGTGATTTATGGTACAATCATTATGTCCATTCTCAGGGTTTAAAATATTATGATGGAAAGTAAAATAACACCACAGCGTATTCATGGAAGATACCATGTCTCATTTGGAAACCCTTGAGTACAAACTATGAACATATTATACAATGTTAATCATTAGTCCACCATTAAGTGAAATGGGATATCACTATATCAATACTGTAACGAGCACAAATCGAATTTCTTCCCTTCAAAATACGGATGCCACGTTGCATTCATAACTTCACAAATGTTGCATGTAATTTCTCCGCAAAACTCCCATATTGCACAAATTTTCTTCGTAAAACCTTTGTTTCATACCATTTTTCACATGGAAAATCTTGTCTGAACTTAATTGCTACGAGGAATCCAATTTCAACATACCTGGGATGTATCAAACGACGCAGAGAGCCCAGGTCGCGAGTTCCAACAGCAAAATCAGTTCAGAAAGTAGTGATCTCAAAGGAATCTGATTAGAAGTTAGAATAGATAGGAACAACTCTCCCAACGAACAACTTTTACCACAACCAAGATGCATTTGACATTTGAGGCATGGGTCCCACTTTCAGCCAATGCATGAAGGTGAGATATTTAGTTGAACGATGATACCAAGCCAGATGGATAATTCACATGGAACAAATGTTAACCATGCAAGTGCCAAGCTAGATGGATAACCATTCCAAGCCAGATGTATAACCATGGACATATCAAATCGCTTCAGCGCATGGACATATCAAATCTTGAACCTGAGGAGATTGTTGTGCAGCAATATATCCATGTCACTGATAACACGATAATCGTAATGGGAATGGAAAGGGTTATTCCACCATATGTCTCATAAGTCGGTTACCCTTCGATTTGATATGCGCTATGGAGATGTGAATAAATGCAGTCGGTCCGTCAGGAGAGGACCATCCGCTAGATCTGACCTAAGAAGGCACAGCTCTTACCTGAGCAAGCAAAATGATGCAGAGCGGCCTCAAGCCTAGAGTCAAGCCAAAGCGTTCGGATTGCCATCATTCTATATTATATTGCTAAAAGGACTATGAATGGAGGGATATGAATAAATTTGTACTGGGTTACAATACGTCTCACAACATTTGTGTTGTATTTCGAATTTATTGGCAGGGCTCAACTTCATCACATAACATAATTTGAAACTGACATTGTTTCTATATTCCTTGCATTCAATATACCTTCTTAAACCAGTATCAAACCCAACCATGAGCCCTTGTCTAGTGGCATTTATGAGTTCATCTTGATTTCTCATAATCATATATAAATTTTACATATTCTTAACATTTGGTTATATTTTATATCAATGTCGCGGTCTCAAGTCCTGGGTGTTCTTCCGTGGGATATGAAGAAACACAGGAAAAAAGACCTTTCCTTGTGGAATCTACTATCCCTGGGCTTTCCTTCAATAAGTATGCCTGGAACAATGGTTTTCTTCTCTCTGTTTTTCTTTGCTGCAATTTTAATTGTTCTATTTTTTTTTTTCCTCTTTTATGTGACTCCAATCATTGAAGTTGAAGATTTTTGTGAAACTAAAACTCTGTGCAGAGGTCAGAATAACTTGTTGGAGTAGGGTTTTCTTAATCTAACTCATCATCAGATTACAAAAGGCTTGGGGAAAACATACCTGGTAACTTCTTATGCTAATTTCTATTATCCAGGCTTAGCAAGAAATTGATATGAACATTGCAAGCAAACAAGTCTCCGAGGTGTAGGACAGTCGGTGACGGAGTGTGTTGTTAAGCCACTCCGTGATGTTAAAGTCATCGGTTCGAAACCTGCGGGGACAAAAATCCAACCATGTTAAGGGTTGATGTGGCTCAGGCTGGGTGCGATCCCCAGGTGATTTTGACGGCTTAGATGCCCCTGAGTCGCGGTTTCTCAAGCCACAGGTTAATCGCAGGTACTGCACAAATTAACAAACAAAAAAAAAATATTGCAAGCAAACAAAAAAAGACGAAGTTATTTGCAAAGGGTTCTAAGAAAATTCGTTAATCAATCTGTCAAAATAGCTCACTTATTATTTAAGGTTGGTCACCTGTGTGTAACAAATTATAAAGTCTAGTAGAGAAATGATATACCTTATTCTTCAACCTTTTGGGAGAGATTCCATCCCCTTTATGGCATTGATTTGAATTGGAGGCCTCTCTTTTTCTCTTCTTGGGAGACACTTCCTCATATTTTTCATCAAAAGCGGAGCATTTTTCCTTTTGGCGATCCTCTTTTGAATCTGGTTGGAAGTCTTCCTTCATATTGGACAAAATTCACAACTTCTTTCCCTTCTGATATGCATGGATGTTTGAATCTTTGCATCGATGTTTCCTCCGCTTGGTGGTGTCTCTGAAATTGAGATGATCTAAAGGAAATCGATGTGCATCAGCAGTGCACTTCTCTTTGTTGGTACTGTAATCCCAATCCTCTATCATGCAAATAGGTGCCACAACAATTATGTCTGCTATTGATCGTTTTTTTCTCACCTTCACTTTAGGCTTGGGAAACTTTGTTACAGTTTTTTAAGAATTTGATATATGTGGGAATCCAAGGCTATACAATATGTAGATGAGAAATATCTGCAAATAGGACAAACCTTTGGTATCATGGCCTCTGGTAGAGATCTTGAATTTCCAAATTATTCATTTTATTCATTTTTGCCAGCTTCTGCCTTGCTCTTCTCTGCAATCTGGTCCTTCTTATTATATTCCCAAGACTTAATTTCACATGGCACAATCCTGTTTCCCTTTTTCTAAGATGTTTCATTGATTTTTGTATCATCTAATTCTGATTTATTGTCCTTTTTCTTATACATTACTTCACATACAAACTGAGTTGTTTCACATTGTGCATTTGTTGATTTTATAAAGGAGACCATGACTCTATCAGGAGCACAATATCGATTCCCACATGGAATCATAAGTTATGTTTCTATTTCTTGATGTTTATCATCATTTTTCATTGTGATTCTTGACAATTCTTTCTCTTCCTTTGGATATTCTTTGTGATTCTTGACAATTCTTTCTCTTCCTTTGGATATTCTTTCAATTTTGTTGGAAGGAACAGTGGTGTCAGCTGAAGCTTGAAAGGACATCAGATCTTCTTTCAATTCCGTTGGAACAAATAGTGGTATGGGATAAAGATTGAAAGGCCATCTTATGAAGTGGCGATGTCTGGGCAGTGGAGCTATGATGGCTACATTTAGACCCTGACATTCAATATAGTGTTAATGTAGGTGTTAATGTGCAATGACAAAGAAGGTTGCAGTATTAATGCAGGTGTTAATGTGCACTGAGTGTTAATGCAAATGTTAATGTGCACTGGCAAAGAAGGTTGCAAATGTTAGTGTGCACTGGCAAAGAAGGTTGCAAATGTTAATGTGCACTGGCAAAGAAGGCTGAAACTTAGGATATAACCATCCCAAGATCAATGAAAAATAAACATGTAAAAGAAATAAATTGTTAGGAATAAACACAGTGAGAAGACCTAAGTTTGCAATAAGACTTCCACTTCCAATGCGTGTTTTCTGAATCGGGGTATAGAAAATTCTGCCTATCCATCATCGCAGGATCTAGTTACCGATTCATTGGTTTACCCTAACGTGTGTCCGAGCTAAAACCTCCAAGTACATGAATGACCAAAAGGCCACATATATATATATATATATATATATATATATATATATATATATATATATATATATATAGTAGAGCATTAGGTATTCCGCCCACATCAAAATCCACATTGCATAGATGGTCCAGTGCCTGCCTACGACGAATAAGATCGGCTCCAGCCCCTGGGGTGCATTGTCGAATGAGATCATTAAGATTTTTTTTTTTACTATATAAAAAATAAAATATAAAGTTTACAATATAAAAATAAATTGTTAGGAATAAATACAGTGAAAACACTAAGTTTGCAATAAGACTTCCAATACATTTTCTAATGAAATTATTAAAATTTATTTTTTTTATTATATAAAAAATAAAATATAAAATATATAAAACATTAGAAATTTAGAAATTTATAGTCAATCCTGAAATGAATGCTAGAGTCTCGGCCTTCAAAAGAGACTATAACCATGTTCTTTGGTAAACTAAAGCGCACAACTCGATACATGTATTCATAGGGATATTAAAATACCCATCACCTTCTATTACTTTTGAGTAATTTTAAAACACTTAATACGAAGAATGGACGTGGTAAGTTATTGCCGAATTAGTGAACCATAGTGGTGTGAGACTATATTTACATTAAAGGTACATGTAAGCATTTGCATGCATGAGAATAACTAAAATTTATTTGTTTTTAGTGAGAAGTTTATCACAATGTGTGGAGTCTCACTAGAGTCTTTTGTATCATTAATGATTGTGAGAGTAGATGTTTTATTTCATGGGTCCTTTGTATCATTAATAATTTTGATAGTGGATGTTTTACTTCATGGATTTCTTTACCATTTTAAATATTGGTGTTGAATCTATGTGGATGTTGATTTATCTATTGGCTTAGTTTAGGTTTTTTATTCTACTAGTTTTTATGTATATTTTTAACAATTGGTATGAAATTCAACTTTTTAGATTGTGTTTCCATCCTTACATTATTTAAAGGTGGGGTGAATCATTCAATAAAAAATACATGGCATTTTTTTTTAGTGGTGGTGTTGTGCATCTTTATTGGGTGAGTGAGAAATATGGTTATTTAAGGACATCAAATTTTCATTGAATGCATGTTCCTTCTTCTTAAGAGGACAAAACGTTTATACAAATAGGGTTTCTTCATGGAGAATTATGCATAGCATGTGTCTGTAGGTTGTAATGAGAGAATGAAGTGGAGATTGTTGTTCTCTAGATAAAAATAAATCATGAAGAAGCATAAAGTCCTAGTAATTTCCATGGTCAATGTTTCTATTTTTCCTTATTGAATGGATCTTGTCTTCTAACAATTGTTGTAAATTTGTTGTGGCATTGTCATATTTGAGAGGAATAATTGTGTGGTTGAATACACAATGAATAGACAATATATTGTTCACTAGAAAGCCTTACACTCTTTGAAATCAAGGTTATTGGAGGTATCTTATGGGAATGAAATTGTGTGATCGATCTACAAGAAGTGTATGGTAACATTATTATATGATTTGTGTTGTTGAAAATGTTCTACATGTTTCTCTCGAGTTAATGGAAAATCATGATGGTCTTGCAATGACATATGTTTTGTTTTTTGTACTTATGAAACTCCATCTTTGGAGTGATAAATGAAGCATGCTTTTTTTTTGGTACTTATAACACTCCATATTTGGAGTGATAAATGAAGCATGATTTCATGATGTAAATGTCATATACATGTAAGAAATGATGTGACATACATAACTGTTAATTTTTTTTTCTTGTAGGGTATGTATGTACATGTCTATTTAGGCATAATTGTACCCTTCTTGTTTGATAGACTGCTAGGAATAGCATCAACCATGATATGCTTGAAAGTACCCATTGTTTGGCTATGTGTTATACTGAAAATGAGGCTTTTGTTCCTGTAAGAAAGGATGTAAGACTGTAGTGATTTTCTTATTCTTAAAATGGCTCAAGAGGCTTGTGAAGGCTAATGTGAATACTCTTGAAGCAGTTGTGAGCTCATGAAGTCCCTAGTTGAGAGACTCCTGGCCAACCTAGTCCACTCAAAGCCATAATAAATGAATGGTACATCCCAAGGGACTATGAGCAATGGAGAGGGTACATTCCTTGGGTTGTGCAGGGTATGGGGAAGAGAGTTGGTGGATTGAAACTATTGTTGGAGTTTGGAACCTAGGTTTTGGGTTGTTGTGTGTTGAGAATGGATAGTGAGAGGGATGGATCTCCTTATGGACTGATAGCCTCAGCTCAAGGGTGGTTTGTGTTGATATTTGGAAAAGCAATGCCTATGGCTGGTAGGTTCATCCTTCATATCTAACGAATTGGATTGTATTTAGAGACAGATAATTGTTATGTTGTTTTATTATGATTATTCCACTATTTAAATGATTATTGCATGTTGTAACTTTGTTATGTTCTTGTTGGGCACATTCATGTTTTTATAAATGTTTTAGATGCATGGGTAAACCATCATATTGTTTTGTTGTAATTTTTTTTATGGGTGTGTTGCCCCGTGGTATTTTTTTATATGTATGGGGAGTTGTTTTTTGATTTGCTTCTAGCAGGCTAAGTTGTTTTCCATAGTGGCAGGACTCAACATGGGTGTTGGGTATGTTACAATCCTTGAACATGTAGACTTCATTAATATTTGTCTTCATGAGATTTAAGTGAGTTGATTAGGATATTACAAGTATTGTAGCATATACCTTCTCTATGAAATTATTCCTTAACTAGGACGAGACACAATTTTATGACGGGAGTCTAACAAGAGTTGATTATAACATTGTATCCAAAACAAGTTTTTTTTTATCGGGAGAATTTGGAAAATGCAACTTCGAGTTGTTGTGTGATTCACATGTTACTATGTGTGTGAAATACATGCAAAGGATATGTAGTTGTGTGAGACTATATTTAACATAAAAAAATACATACAACTAATTGTATGTTTTGAAAATTTTAGGGATGAAATTTAGTCCATGGATGAAATAAACCTAATTAAAAGGCTCATTGGGTGAAATTTTTGTATTAAAATATTTAAGATAATTTATATTTAAATTTATATGATGATGATGATGATGATGATGATTAATGTCCACTAAGACCGAATTGGTCTATCACACCTTAAGAGGGTAAGTGATTACTTGTGATTGTTAGGATATTTAGACACTTAAGAGTTAGTTAAGATCTACTTGGTATAAAGTGTTGTTAGGTAAAAGTGTGTTTCTTAGTGTGTTTCTTTAGTATGCACTAGTATGCATTTGTAGTTAGGAAATCTGACTGTCGTGATATGTTCCCAACATAGAGTGATCTGACGGTTCATACTCTCCTCGATCTTTACGGCCATTGATCCATAGCTTAACACATGATTGGTCCATAATCTCTATTTAAAGAGCATGGAGGGTCATTTGTCGGGTGATCGATTGTGAGAAATTCTCTTGTAAAATCTCTCTGTAATCTTTTTCTTTGCATTAATAAACTGCTCCAAGTGGCCGCGTTGGCTAGGGTTGTGGATGTTTCCCCGTAGGGGTTTTACCACATGAAAACATCGATGTGTTGATCTATGATCTGGTTATGTGAGTGGTTACTGAAGGTGTTCATCCTCTGTTGGAGTACCCGTGTTGTCGAACAATGATTCTTTAGAATTTTGTTTCTTTGCTAAAAAGGAATTAAGAGAATTTTTCCAAGATCACCATACTTTTGTTGAGTTAAGAAGTTAGGAAGGTTGGTAGTGTGATAAATATTTTGAAAATTAAATATAATATGGATATAGGTTGGACAATCTAAGAGAAAGTGCTTTTCATCTTCAACCTTCTTACTGTCACAAAAGATGACACACTCTTTCATCCCATGGCATTTTAGGAATTGACCAACGCCCAGTTTCACTATGGAGATCGTGAGAATTTGTTCTTATCTTAGAAATGCTTATTTTTTTCTTTACACTTGGGAAAATAGATAGATAATTTTGATCTTATAGATTAGTGTTGATTACATCTTTATCATACCCTAATTTTATTTTTTCCTCTAACTCTTTATCACACCACATTTTTTCCTTAAATTTTAATTTGACGTTTTTTTTAATAGTATATTTATTCTGCAAAATGGTTTCTTCCATGATTCCCCAACAGTTTATCCAAGACTGGGTGTCTTTATGTCATCCTCGCTTGAGATGATGGTGGCTATGACTTGATTTTAAAGCAATTTTAGATAGCCTCTTGTCTTCCATGTTGTATAACTTGTTCTAATACATTAGGTATAGGGCGTATTCCTTTAATTTTGAGATTATAGGTTATAAAATTATTTTGTATTTTCTCTATCTTTCTACAGGATTCACAAGAGATACTACAACCCCAGACTTCACATCCATAAAGAATAACAAGAGTCTCAAAGAGGGGTTTCTTCTTATCCCAAATCCAAAGATCAATTGATTTACAATTGTTTTCAAGTCCATAATAAGCTTTCCATCCCGCAATAATCCTTTTCTCAATGATATAATTCCAATTGAGCTTGTGGTGAATATCGATTCCAAGATATTTGTATGAAGTCACTTCCTCCAAGTTGTTGTTTTCATATGCAAAGGTATCATAAGGGATCTTATTGGATTTAATAATCATGACCTTAGTCTTATCAGTATTAACAGTCATACCCATATTGGAGCAAAAATCCTTGAGGATTCTAATTAGTTGGTTTTCAAGATCATCAGGAATCCTTACCATAAGAACGATATCATCGACATACAGAAGAAGATTGATGACTATACTAGTGAGAGTAGGGCCGACACAACCTTCTTTTTCCAAGCATTCTTCTAACTTATCTATTTATATGCCAAAAAGGGTAGGGGACAAGGGGAAACCTTGTTTGACTACAATATTGCAGTTAATCTCTTTTGACCATCCCTCGGTGTTTTTAAACTTAGAAATAACGTTCTCATACATCCTTATTGCAACAACCCTCAACTCGAGAGGCAATTTTATGTCTTCCAACCCATTCCAAAGGTTTTTCCTAGGAACCATGTCAAAAGATTTTCTAAAGTCAACACAACAACAAAAAATATTACTTTTAGTATTGAAGAACTCCTCTGCAATGATCCTAAAGGTAACAATATGGTCAGGATTTGAATGATATATCCTAAACCCGACCTGGCCTTTATCTCTTTTACTGTGACTTTCTAGCCAAATGTTAATCTTCTTTTCCAAAATAATTCCATAAACCTTGGCTAAAATCGGGCTAATCATAATGGTACTTAATTAGAGGGAATGTTTCTATCCCCATTTTTAAAAATAGGAACAATGAGGCTTTGCGTCCAGGGTTTAGGGAAGCCCTGCTTGACTTCTAAATTGAAGAGCTTGTGTATGTGAGGGATAAGGATTCGCCCTCCAATTTTAAAAATTTCATCCTGGTAACCTTCAATGTCCTTAGCTTTCATATGATGTAAAATGTTTTAATATCCAACATGGAGAAACAAAAAATTCTTAAACATATCCATTTTCCCTCTTTTTTCGTTTAAATACTACATGATATTCAAAAAAATATGGTCCATTCTTGACTATGAAGGCCAAATTTTTATAGCATGGTAGGGCTCATTCTTTTCCTACGATTCATTGATTCGTGGGAAATGGAGGTCAATTTTTTGCATTCTAATTATATTGGGTTAAGCATGAAAAGGGTTTTCTACATAACATTGAATATTATGCATATAGTTACTGGGGTGAGGAAATATACCAAGGTTTAGCTTCTACTAGAATTTATTGCTTCCAAGAAGATAAATCTTAGAGCTCTAGTGTTTTTGATAATTTAATGAATACGTGCCTTTTGCAATTTGATTCGATTGGTGATGGGTTTTATTTATTGTTAATAACATATGAATCTTCTAGAATGGTTACACATAGTGCTTATAACTTTTATAACTTTTGACAAATGACTATCCATGTAATTATACATGTTATGCTATCCATGTAATTATACATGTTATGCTTTCTAGGAGTATGCTTCTTAATTATATTATGAGTTATGTTTATTGGAAGTCATTGTATCAAGATATTTTCAAACAGATGAGGGACATAGTGATGTCCTTGCATTGCTATTACTATAGTATAACATTTCATTTTTGTTTCAAGGATTGGAAACTTGGAGATGTTGTAGTGGTTTTTGATGGTCAAAGATGTAAATGACCATTCTATTTCCTTCTTTGAGTGTCAAATTATGATTTGTTGTGATTTATTTGTTTATATCTATGTATAAATGAACTTCACTATGAAATTTATAGAACATAAATAAAGCAGAAAGCTCAAATTGATTCGAAGACAAATGCATAACACATATTTACTTAAATTTCTTTTCCATATGCATGAATAAATTCTGAAACATGGGTCACCATAAATAGAAACCATTATGTTGTCCATAGAAAATGTAGCACAACTAGTTTGCATCACCTCTAAATCCTTTCTATCTACCACTAAAAGAAAGAAAATAACACACAATAAATGACCCTGCTATCCTCCAAATTACCTAGCGGGTCACAACTCATCTCGTGGAACTGTTCCAAATCTGGACATACAGAAGCACACATCCATGCTCTACGTAATTCTTGAAAATAGACCAAGTGTTTCCTATGCACACGACATACTTTTGCATGGGGAGGAGGCATGGAACAAAAATCTAAACCGAATGTGAAGATATGGTCATATCAAAAGCCTTCACCCAATAAAAAAAACCTTCACCCAAGAAAAAAAAAAATAAAGTAAAAATCACTTTTGATTAGAAAATTTTCGAAATATAAATATAGCAACATGCACAAATTGCTTTAAGCCCTAGTACATAATCCATGTTTACTAAAATTTTATTTCCCCAAACAAATTTTATCTATAATACACATAATTATAAACAAAAATCACCACCCAACTGATAAAAAAGTGTTGCATTTACATGGGAATATCTCTAAATCATTTCCCTCTCCTTGTAAATGCGACAAAATCAACATCTCACAAATAACTTGGATATTGTCCAAATTACATCCCTTATCACAATTCCTCATACAGAGTTATGAAACTACACGATGATAACTAACTTGAATTATCCTCACAAGCATTGAAAATACATAGTGTTGGCTATTCAAACGATATACCTCTGCCAAGTGCAGAGGTGTGCAAGACATAGTTGCATTGAGTGTGACCATATGTTCATAGAAAAAACATCCAAACAAGATGAAAGATGCATCTTTTTTTTGAAATATAATGGATTATTCTATAATGAAATGCAAAAATAAAACATATGGAAGAGACTGTAATGCACCAACTAAAAAATCACCAGCACCATATGAAAATGCATCAAACAAAATATCCAATAGACAAGGTCCAAATACCACAACTTTTTATGAAGGGTGGATTTGGATGTGTTCATGATCATTACCATCTCACCAAATAATAACGGTAGTTCCAAATATATCTTCCACTCGTTATGTAATATGTATTTTATCAAGTGTATTTTGGATATGCATGAGATAGTTGTTGTATAATATAGTAAGGTTTAAAAAGTATATTTGTAGCAGAGCATAGTATCTTTGTTAGTCATATATATATTATTAAGTGTATTTTGAATATGTATGAGTGAGTTGTTGTATAATATACTAAGGTTTATAAAGTATATTTGTAAAGTATATTTTTAGTAGAGCATAATATTTTTTTTATATATATGTAAAGTATATTTGTAGTAGAGCATAGTATCTTCATTATATCTGTAAAGTATATTTGTACTTTATAAATATTAGTATAATATACTAATATTTATAAAATATATATGTAAGGTATATATATGTAGTAAAGCATAGTATTTTCGTTAGTAATTATAAAAGAAATATTTTTAAATTTATTTTTTTCTAAAAAATATTCATTTTTTGTATTTATGTTGCACGATTTTCCAGAATATGGGAACCTTGAGAATGTGGATATGAGTGTTTGGAACGAGGAGAAGTTTCCCCGAAATTATATATTAAAAAATATAAAAAATATTATAGATTACAATAATATTTCAGATTACAAGGTATCGAAATAATGATACATTTTAAATTTTATTTTAATAAAATTGAAAGTCATTTGAAAACAAGACAATGATACATTTTAAATCTTACTTCAATAAAATTGAAAGTCAATCAAGAACAACAACAATGTTAATCCAATATAACTCTTTTTAAAAAACTCTATCCGAAATCAAAAATATTGAAAATATGAAAAAGATTTCCCATAATAATATGAAAAATACTTTTTTTTTAATTACATGTTGCTTTTGTTATTTTTTATTTTAATCTTAAACATGTTTCTTTGAATATATCATTCATTTTTTAAATCATACTTTTTTCTTTTTACAACTTCGCAAATAATAGATGTTGTTGTGAATATATCATTCATTTTTTAAATCATTATTTTTCTTTTTAATTTGAAAATAGTAAATGTTGTTACGAATATATCATTTTCAAATCATATTTCTTTCTTTTTAAAACTTTGAAATTAAGTTTCTTCTCTTTTTAAAACATTCAAATAAAATTTCTTCCCTTTTTTTGAATGTTACTTGCCAGGGTGGGTGAACCTACTGGATAGGAGAGGTTTATTGATACTGGCTTTTCTTCCCCTTTCCTTAGCTGAACTAACGAAGTTATCTTCTGAAGTTGTTCCGCTCTCAAGGATGGATCATACCTGCTTTCTTCTTCAAATAGGTCCTGTGCTTGGTGGAGAAGAAGCGAACAAAGGTACTAAGAAGCTGCTGTCTCCAGCGACTCGGACTGGGATTGCTCGCCAGCTGGGTCAGATCGGAGCAACATTGTAACCCCGTCAAAAGTAATCTATTTATGTGGTATAAAAGATCAGATCATCAATCTTCTGGGGTATAACGAAGGTAAGCTTCCAGTCCGGTACCTTGGAGTACCCCTTCTTTCTTCAATCGTGAAGAAATAAGATTGCAATCCGCTGGTTGAGAGGATAGTAGCTCGGGCTAAGAGCTGGACGGGCCCACTCTTTTTTAGAACATTCAAATTAAGTTTCTTCCCTTTAATGCATTTATAAATAATTATAACCATGTTAATCGGTAAATTAAAACGCACTCCTCGATACAAGTATTCATAGGCATATTAAAATACACCTCACATTTTATTACTTTTACTAATTTTAAAACACTTAATATGAAGAATGGACATGGTAAGTTATTTCTTAATTAGTGAACCATAGTGGTGTGAGAGTATATTTACATTAAGGTACATGTAAGTAGTTGCAGGCATGAGAATAACTAATATTTATTTTGATAGTGAGATATTTATCACAATGTGTGGAGTCTCATTAGAGTCCTTTGTGTCATTAATGATCGTGATAGTGGTTGTTTTACTTATGAATGTCTCTACCTCTTTAATTCTTGGTGTTGAATTTATATGCTTGTTGATTTATTTATTGAATTAGTTTAGGTGTTTTATTATATTATTGTTTTATGTAGATCTTTAACAATGGGTATGATGATTTATCTATTGGGTTAGTTTAGGTGTTTTATTATATTTATTTTATGTAAATTTTTAAAAATTGGTATGAGATTCAACTTTTTATATTGTGCCTTCACCCTTACAATTATCTAAAGGTGGGGTGAATCATGTAGTAAAAATACATGAAGGTTTTCTCAGTGGTGGCGTTGTGCATCATGATTTGGTCAGTGAAAAATATGGTTATTCAAATATGTCAAATTTTCATTGAATGCATGTCCACTTTTCTTAAGTGGACAAGTTTTTGTAAAGGGGGTTTCTACATGAGGAATTATGCATGAGGAATTATGCATAGAATGTGTCTGTAGATTGCAATGAGAGAATGAAATTCTGGTTTCTCGCTCTATTGCAATGGAGATTGAAATTCTGGTTTCTCGCTCTATGTTTCATTTTTTTTTTTATGGATTTACGATTTTCCCAAGAGAGACTTCGTCCTTTTGAAGTTTATGGTCTCTATTGCTTGAGGAGTTTCTCTTTGTTTAATTTATCTGTAGTCCAAACCGGTAGAACAACAACCTTTATCTATTCAAGTTTCGACTACATGCTTCCCCTTATTTCTGTAGCGTTGTGATAGTTGCACCTGTTAGAATATTGAACGGATTAAGGGAGACTCAACACCGAACCCAAACCTCTACCTGCGATTTTTTTAATCCATTTTTAAGTGTTGCGGTTAAAAGTGGGACTGGGTATCATTTCCATACCTGGAAGCATTTTGTGTTTTTTTAATCCTTGTATTGTGATTTAAAATTTGGGATTGGGTATTGTTTTTGCCCTGGATTTATTACCTCGAATTTTGTGGCCAGTACCTTAGAAACAGATGAAAGAAGGGGATTTAAATTTCTAGACTATGCATTGTTTTTATTGGGAATTATTGTTTGAATTTTTGGGCTAGTGGCGGTTTCCTTGCTTTTATTTCTGAGAATTCTTGTATTTTTTTACCCTCGAACTATGAGATTTCTTGGGTGATCTAATTCTTTCTGATTCACAATGCAATTATTTAAATATTCCTTCTTTGTGAATATCTATTTACTGACAGTTGGCAGAGGTACTTATTGCTACTTCCGATATTCCTAGGTTAACTAAGCTGAGAATTTAATATCCCATTTTATAATTACAAGAAATTTTATATTAGGAACACAGAGATCCTAATAATCGCATAGTGATTTTATTAATTAGTGATTAGAGCCGACAGAAACCTTGGCTGGGATTCTTCTATCATAGACTTCTCTGGCAATATCTTCAGACCGTCTAGAAAGTTCCTCAGTTCTTGTTCCAGGAACAGATAGCGAACCGCAAGAAACAAACTACTTCGAGCATTCTTTTGTCCGGTTCTCTGTCATTGTGGTTCAATCTTCATACTCAACAAGTCTGTATTCTTTATTTTCCTTTCAGCAAGAGATCAATACATTCCCTTCGATGTAGAATTCCATTGTGTGGAAAGTCGAGTGCCTTGGCATGTTAATTCCTGAGTTGTAAACAAAGAACTATTCTAAGGTTTTTGATTTTCTACTGGGAAAATCAATGAATTTGTTGCTTCCTTTTTCGAAAATTTTTAACTTAAATTCTCAAATGACTATAAGTAAATTTTTCTTTGGGTAAATCTTCAAGCAAAAGTATAGAAACAAGTTTTGCTTCAAAACCCTGAGTCGTGAAAGAAATTAAAGCCGTCAATGACAACATATGAAACAATGAAAGTTGTGCCAGCTCACAAACCAGGTTAAAAACTCCACAAAATATTTTAGAGCCATTCTTAAAGCTATCAAAATGTGGTAGCAGCAGCCTTCTTCTTGGGGGTTGCTTGAGTCCCCTTAGCGAAATTATTCTTGAAGCAATGAGGCACGGACGCATGTATCTCATTCGTCCTGTTTCAGTATTCCTTCTCTGAATGGCTTGACACTCCAATTGTATTTACGGATGCGCTTGACGGGTAGGCACAAGACGAGCATGTACTCTTCTGGATATGAAAACTACGAAGACCACACCGGATAGGAGTGTGGGTCTTATTTATCCTCTTACCAAAACTTCTTGTTCCCTTGCCCATTGTTGCAGCGCACGCCGACCCCTCCGCCCCTAACCGCCTTCGTCCCAAATCGAATTGTTGTTGCTTACGATTTCTTAAACTCAACACAAAGAACTTCACTGTGACTGTTGGGTACATTGTAACATTTGGTAATGCAACTGGACATGTGCCATATGCACTGTTGCAGATACCATGGTCTATGAAACTGCCTTATTATATTATTTAACAACTATTCTTAAAATGATAGACACTGGGTGGCAGCGCTTAAATTGACAGTGATTTTTAAACTAATAGAGATTGTGTGGTAGCGATTTAATTGACAACGATTTTTTTTTATTTTGACAGAGGTTGTTTTGGCAGTGGTTCTATTTAGTAGCAATTTTTGTTTAGCCATTAATTTTCTTTTACTAGATCCTGGGGATGGGACATAGAAATGGTATCTATTTTAGGTTTGGGTAAGCTACTTTATTATAGTTTGGAATTTGTTGAATAGCCGAGTAAAATTTTCAATTGAGGACTGTGTTAATTAATTAATAATGTTTATTTGTTTATGTTATTGATTTAATAATGTTCATTGGTTTATATTAGTGATTTAAAAATATTTATTGTTTATGTTAGTAATCTAATAATGTTTATTGGTTTTTATGGTGATTTAATAGAGTTTAATTGTTTTATGGTAGCGAATTAAACTAATGATTATCATGATGTAGGAAGTTAATGGTGTATGATGCATATTTTTTAATGGAGGGTAAACTCTTGATTGCAGATGGATGTATTGCAAGTTGTAGTTTTATTAGTCAAATATTTATTTAATATGCCCAGTTGAATAATCATAGTTATGGTTTACATTGACATGATGTATGCGTGATTCAATGAAGGACCCCAGAAGGTATATCACTTCTCATGCCTCCATTTTCATTAAATAAATGATTGATTAAAATAGCGTTGCTACAATTTAAATAAAATTGCGCCTCAAGTTTGTTATTGATAGTTCGATTGTGCATGTCATCTCCCTTGTGTGCTTGTAAATTAAGGTTGATTGAAGTAATGTCTAAATGTTTACAACTATCTGGTTGTTCACGGTGAAATGTCATTGATGATCGATCATTGTTGTATTAATGTGCCATGCAAAGTGTTGAATCAATGATTGCTAATTCTTGCTTGCATTAAAGGTTCATGTTACTTGTGTAATTGATGTTGGTTGAGTTGGGTTGGTCTTATGATTTTCCTTAGCTTAGTAGGCTTTGTCTTGCTTGTGTCGAGTGGTATGTAGACACCTCCTTGTTCCTCAGAACAGTTTCCAGCCTTGAGAGACCTTAAATGGTCAAAATCAATGGGAAACTAGGTTTGATCATTGCTTATGTGTCCTGGAGGTCCTAACCTTGTAGGATAGGATGGTCATATAGTCATGTTTATTTCCATCTCATTGATTGCCATATGTTTCAACCAACTGCTTGATGTGCTAGTATTCTAGGTTGGTATGTTTGTGGTTTCCTGATTTGTGTGTGTTGTGTTCGTCGTCGAGTTGCGTTGATTGACTATTGTCTTTGTTACTTTCTTGTTTGAAAAAAATAATAATATTGAACTTGTTATGCGTCGCATGTTGTCGTAAGGACTGGGGTATTTACAAATACAAATGCATGACTCAACGAGACTTAATAAATAGATGGGGAGTACAAGATTATGGAAAGACTTACAACTTGGACCAAAAATTCAGTGGTGTCAGGTACAATAGATCATGCAGCCAATTACAATGATATTCTGAATAAACACACAATCATATTCTGAACAGAAACAAATCCATAATGCAGAACATATATAATTCTTGAATGAACTGCAAATCAAAGGTATGAAAATTGTAATCTCACATTTCTCACTAAATTCTCCCCTGTCAAATGAAAAGTGAGAATTCTAGATAATGAGATATACCCCCTTTGAAAGTGGAAAAGGGTAATCAAAACGTATTTCGGTGGATTATGAAGACTCGTTCTTCAAATCATAAGACTACGTCAACTAGGCCACGATCATACCCTATATCATCCTATCCTGAAAAACATTCATGTCCTTCAAGTGTAGAAATATCTCCAATCAAGTACAATTGTACTTGTGTATAAATCTGTCGATAATAATGATCCAATAAATTGGATTCCAAACTCCAACGCCATTTCCCTATCCATTCAAAATGAATATGTTTCTTCTTTATCTTCTAACACCTTACTGAGAGGTGATTTGTCTTCCCACAAAATTTGTATGGGTGAAGATCAAAATAGTTTGACTTATCATGGCCAAATAGGTGATAGTGTTTGCACTATATGGGTTCTTTGTCTGACCGATTAGCATGATCATAGAAATCTAGAATATCCATAGCAACATCATCAACAACAACAATTGGTACCTGTTCCTTACCAATATTGTTAAGCTCTGTCTTCTTATCATCGTTCAAAAAACCTCCGCTGACAAAGTCAACAGGTTTGCAATAATTAGAAATATGAAAAAGGTTGTCAACATCCTTTTCATATGTGAGTCATATCAATTGTGTTTAAAGCATAATTCTTCCCATGGTCGAACAATTATAATTTCTTCGTCACATTTATCCCCAACTTTCTCTGACATAGGGACTTCATCCAACTCATCTTCATGTTTATGAGTGTCATCACTATTCAACTAAGCGTCTTCATTATTTTCATCCTTGATGTCATTTTGTTTGTTGAAATCACATTATTGTTGTCGACAGAGATTTAACTGACAAAAGATAACATTTTGTTTTGAAGTTTGAACATATCAATCTTCTTATGCATAACTTATAAACATGTGAGTACTGTAGAAAGAGTGCTTTTGTTAGTTGAAATTGTAGATTTTGGATTTGAGTTGATTAAGGAGAGTAGTAGTGTAAATATTTCTTCAACTCTCGTTATTATGAAGAGTTGTAAGACTTAAGAATTGACTACGACACACACATAAATATCCTAAGATCCTAAGACCCCTTTATTAAATTTTGGTTAAGTCTACAACTTAAACAATAACACCAATACAATCTTGCAAATGAAATTTGTTAGACCCCTTATAACACCTTTACAACCACCATATAACTTCATTACAAAAAGGAAACCCTCTATAAAAGATTTGATAACCTCTTTTATCTCAATTACATAAAAGGTCATACTTATTATAAGCACAACACCACCTTTGTCTTAATTCTCTTCACTTTACCTACTAATCTTACTTATGTTAGCAAAAGAACCCTTCTCAAGTGCATTGCATTTACAAAAGAAAATCTACAAATCATAGATAATAGAGCTGCATTTGATTCTTTAATGTACTGGATTCCTTCAAAATCAGATAGGATTATTTGGGTTTCGAGTACCCAATATGGCCTACTTTAAACCCACTCTATCCCCTTTCAAACAAATCGGGATGGGTTCTTTTAAACACAAAGAAAAATGTTGGATTGTTACTAGTGGTTCTTCTCTTTCACATGCAAAAATTATGTCCTCAAGAATATAAAAATATTAATAGAAAGTTAAAGTAAAGACACTATAATATATTTTGAGTGATTGATGTTTGAGATAATGGAGTCTATGACCAATCTTTTCACCAAGGTCGCAAGTTGGAGCTGTAAACAAACGTTGCAGAGATAAATCAAATATCTTGTTTCCACCTTTGTTTTTAAAACTTATTTCAATACCAAATCGTGGGTAGAGAGAACGGTATTGCTAAGGGTTTGTATGCTATGACTTTGTTTTGTCATCCTTCTACCATCGATTTGAAAATAATAGATTTACAGAAAATTCAAAGTTGCACCAAGCACACGGACAACCATACCTTCAAGTAACAAATCATTGATCTTGGTTATTGGAGGTCCAATTCTACAGTTTTTCACACTAACTTCAATCATATTGAAAATATTTCCCACTTCATTGTATTGGTGCATCTTTCACGACTCATGCAATTCGAAGTCTCATTCGACGGTTGTAGTTATAAATTCATCATCCCATGTATTCCTTCTTCAATTTCATTATGGGCACTCCATATCTTTTATACATTCATCATGCAACTCTTCACTCAATCACCACATATCGTTACCAAATTCCATTGATAAAAAACATGCAGAGATTTAAATTATTTTTCCATGGGCTCATAGGTATCGTACATTGTTTTGATACTACCGTTAGATTCATAATGAAGAAAAATTAACTAAAGGAATGATGAAACCATGATGAATAGAGATAAATAGAATATTGACATAAAATACATTCTCTATAATCATTAATGAGCAAATAATCATGTACATAGAAGTACATATATAATACAAAAATACCATAATTGTCATGTAATTGTATAACAGTTACATAAACCAACCAACTATGATTAGATTTTTTAACACATGGAAGGTACACCTAAACCTTAACAAAGTGAAATTTGTTAAACAACCCACTATGTCAAATATATAGGCCCCACTTCACAAGGTGAGGTTCACCATCTTCCCAGATAGTGTTAGATTGTGTTTGTTGCTTAAGCTGAGAAGAAAAGGGATGTTGAGAGAGGTGTTGGTGTTAATGATACACCACAACTACTATTGACTTATCTGCTTCAACTAATGGATTTTTTGAAGCACACGGAAATATGCTCTGGATATGTATATGAGATAATTGGATATGTATGAGATAATGGTTGTATCTGTAAAGTATATTTGTAGTAGAGCATAATATCTTGGTTAGTAATTTTAAGAAATATTTTTAATATCTTTTTTTTAATTATTGTTTTTTTTGTATTGATGTTATGTGAGTTTCTAGAATGTGGGAATCTTAATAATGTGAATATGAGTGTTTGGAATGACTAGAATTTTTCCCCAAATTGTATTTTAAAAAATATAAAATATATTTTAGGTTACAATGATATTTTAGATTACAAGGTATGGAGATAATGATATATTTCAAATCTTATTTCAATAAAATTGAACATCAATCGAGAACAATGTTAGTCCAGTAGAACTAAAGTTGATTCTATAGCTCTTATTAGAAAATGAGAAACAAGCTAGAAAACACATATATAAAATTTTAACATCTTTTTAAAATTGAACTTTACATATATAAACTTCAAACATCTTTCTAAATTTGAAGCATTATTCTTGTTTTAATTGGAAAAAGCTAAATAATAGTATTTTTGTAATATGAAAAATACAATAAAAGTAAATGATATGGTTGGTTGATAGCAACAAGGAGAAAATGCCCTCCCATGGATAGGGTATTGATTTATTCCACTTTCTTGTTTATGTTAGGCTTGAAGGAAAAGATACATGCATTACAAGTTTTTCATATTCACAACTATAAAATGAGTATTAAGTGTTTTTACTTAAACATTTTTTAAAATAATATTTAGTGTAAATTAGAGTTTTTTTTATAGTGATATTTTAAATAAATATAATAAAAATATTACTAATAAATTATGTATTTATAATAATAGAATAAAATATTTACATTTTAATTTAATACAATTTTAATTTAAAAATTTCTATTTAAGAAACAGTGTCCTAAATTCCAGTTCCAAAACTCCTAAAATCATAAATACTGAGAATATAGAGAACAATTTTCATACAACTATGTAAAATACATTTTGAATTACATAATAATTTGTTAAATTTACACTAATATCATATATATTTATGTTTATTTATTTATTTTAATCTTGAACATGTTGTTGTGAATATATTATTCTTTTTTAAAATCATATATATATTTTTTAATTTTAAAAATCCTATTATTTTTCATAGACAAAACATGCTTAAGTTAGTTTTTCCATGTTTACTCTATTCATTGTATTCATAAACAACTATAACCATGTTCATTGATAAATTAAAACGACAAAACATGCTTAAGTTAGTTTTTTCATGTTTCCTCTATTCATTGTATTCATAAACAACTATAACCATGTTCATTGATAAATTAAAACGCACTCCTCGATACCTGTATTCATAGGCATATTAAAATACCCCTCACCTTCTATTACTTTTGAGTAATTTTAAAACATTTAATATGAAGAATGGACGTGGTAACTTATTGCCTAATTAGTGAACCATAGTGGTGTGAGACTATGTTTAGATTAAACGTACATGTAAGTAGTTGAATACGTGAGGATAATTAATATTTATTTTGATAGTGAGAAATCTATCACAATGTTTGGAGTTTCACTAGAGTTTTTTTTATCATTAATGATTGTGATAGTGGATGTTCTACTTTATGGATGTATATGTGTATGTGTATGTTGATTTATCTATTGGGTTAGTTTAGGTGTTTTATTCTACTAATTATTATGTAGATTTTTAATAATTGGTATGAGACTCAATCTTTTAGATTGTGCTTCCACCTTTACAATTATCTAAAGGCGGGGTGAATCATGTAATAAAAAATATATAGAGGTTTTCTTAGTGGTGGTGTTGTGGTGTTGTGCATCTTGATTTGGTGAGTGAGAAATATGGTTATTTAAGGATATCAAATTTGCATTGAATGCATGTGCACTCATCTTAGGAGGTCAACAAGTTTTTGCAAAGAGGGTTTCTACATGGGGCATTATGCATAGCATGTGTCTGTAGGTTGTAATGAGAGAATGAATTGGAGATTGTTGTTCTCTACAAAAAATAGCCCATGAAGAAGCACAAAGTTAGAGTAATTTCCATGGTGAATGTTTTTTATTTTCTTCTTATTGAATGGATTTTGTCTGCTAACAATTGTGCTAAATTTGTTGTGACATTGTCATATCTGAGAGGAATAATTGTATGGTTGAATACACAATGAATAGACAATATATTGTTCACTAGAAAGCCTTACACTATTTGAAATGAAGGTTATTGGAGGTAGCTTATGGGAATGCAATTGCGTGATTGATCTACAAGAAGTGTATGGTAATATTATTAGATGCTTTTTTTCGTTGAAAATATTCTACATGTCATTTCTCTTGAGTTAATACAAAAACATGATGGTGTTGCAATGGCATATGTATTAATATTTGTACTTATGAAACTCCATATTTGGAGTGATAAACAAAGCATGATTTCATGATGTAAATGACATATACATCTAAGAAATGATGTGTCAGACATAACCTTAAAGTTGTGTTCTTGTAGGGTATGTATGTACATGTCTATTTAGGCATAATTGTACCCTTCTTGTTTGATAGATTGCTAGGAAGAGCACCAACAGTGATACTCTTGAAAGTAGTCATTGTTTGAATATGTGTTATGTTGGAAAGGAGGCTCGTATTCATGTAAGAAAGGATGTAAGCCTGTATTGAGTTTCTTATTAAGAAAATGGCTCAAGAGTCTTGTGAAGGCTAATGTGAATAGTCCCAAAGAAGTTGTGAGCTCCTCAAGTCCCTACCTGAGAGGCTCTGTGCCAACCTAGTGCATTGGAATCCCTAATAAATGAATGGTACATCCCAAGGGACTGAGAGCAATGAAGGGGGTACATTCCTTGGGTTGTGCAGGTTATGGGGAAGACAATTTGTGGATTTGAACTATTGTTGGAGTTTAGAACCTGGGTTTGTGGTTGTTGTGTTTTGAGAGTGGATAGTGAGAGTGATGGATCTCCTTTTGGACTCATAAACTCAGCTCAAGGGTGGCTTGTGTTGATACTCATAACAAAAATTCATATGGCTAGTAGGTTCATCCTTCGTATCGAACAAATTGGATTGTATTTATAAACATATAATTGCTCTGTTGTTTTATTATGATTATTCCACTGTGTAAATGATTATTGAATGTTGTAAGTTTGTTATGTGCTTGTTGGGTGCATTTATGTTTTTATAAATGTTGTAGATGAATCGGTAAATAATCATATTGTTTTGTTGTAATTTTCTTATGGGTGTGTTGCCCCGTTGTTTTTTTTTATATGTATGGGGATTTTTTTTGAATTTTCTTCTAGCAGGCTAAGTTGTTTTCCGTAGTGGCAAGACTCAACATGGGTGTTGGGTATGTTAAAATCCTTGACCATGTAGACTCAGTTAATATTTTTCTTCATGAGCTTTAAGTGAGTTGAGTAGGATATTCCAAGTATTGTAGCATATACCTCCTTTATGAAATTATACCTTAACTAGGATAAGACAAAATTTTATGACAGGAGTTGATTATGATATTGTATCCAAAACAAGTGTTTGTTATTGGGAGAATTCGTAAAGTACAACTTCAAGTTGTTGTGTGATGCACATGTTACTATGTGTGTGGAATACATGTAAAGAATATGTACTTGTGTGAGACTGTATTTAGCATAAAAAAATCCATAGAAGTAGTTGTATGTAGAGAAAATTTTAGGGATAATATTTAGTCCATGGGTGAAATTAACCTAATTAAAAGGCTCATTGGGTGCAATTTTTGTATTATAATATTTAAGATAATTTATATAATATATGATATAAAATGTTGTAATATTGAACATGTAGAAACAACATATCCATTTTTCCCTGTTTTTTCGTTTAAATATTACATGATATTCACAAAATATGGTCCATTCTCTACTAAAAAGGCCAAATTTTTCTAGCATAGTAGGGATCATTATTTTCCTACGATTCATTGATTCATGAGAAATGGAGGTCAAATTTTCTCATTC
>ML777030.1:395771-437005 GCA_009831015.1 Picea engelmannii | reverse complement strand
TTAAATTGAAATTTAATTAATTAGGCGGCCTTTCAAGGCAATTTCATGGGCACTCCAACTGCCTGGCCACAGGGCTAAGCCCTCGCTTCCAAGTCACAGTCCACTAGACTTTGACTTGGCCGTGAGGGCCTAACCCTGTGGCCAAGCAGTTGGGTCCCCACGACATTGCCCTGTTCAAATTAGCCTATCAACCAGAGGTCAATTGACAAAATTTCTTGCATGAAAAACATTTTTCAATAGAGTTTATCATGTTCTGGTCCTTTAAAAGACCATCCACCACAGAAACTAGCATTTTGGTGTTATTAAAAGTTTAAAAGAATTGTAAGCATTATCTGCATCAGTCAATTCATGCTAATAAATCATGATGGTGCACTAACAAGAATCTACATTGGATTCCATTTGACATAACCCATGGAAAGGCATTTCCCAGGTCTAAACTATGCTCTGGAACAACAAACGAAGTAGCCATCAAATACCCATGCCACAGTAAAGGCCTCACCAAGATCTAGCTAACTTCTGAAATAGAAATCAAGCTTCTATCAACAATTGATCTTGCTTCAACAACTAAATGAATTATCTATGTTTTGGCCTTCTGCTTTCTTGGCTTATTAATAAATGAATATTCCGTAAACATTTATCTGGAATAGCAAACAAAGTAGCCATCACATACACATGTCACTGTAAAGGCCTCACCAAGATCTAGCTAGCTTCTGAAATAGAAATCAAGCATCTATCAGTAATTGAATTCCAACAAAATTCCTATAAAATTTAAAAAGTAATTTCAACTAAAAAGAAGACACCATAAATTCTAACAAAATTCCTATAAAATTTAAAAATTAATTTCAACTAAAAAATAATTTATCTTGTAAACTTTTTAACTTCGAGAAACTTCCACACCCTTTTTAACATCCATTCAACAAATTTTATCTCTTACATAATTGCATTAATATGTCATCATAGTTCAAACATTGAACATTTCCAACTCGCACCAATGAAGCAATGGTATCTTACTCAAACGAATTTTCAATAGCTTGTTGAAGTTGATATGATGATGTCCTATTCAAATGAATTTTCAAAAGTGTGTGGAGTTTGATGTTGATATGTTTGGAAAAACAATGTAGATATCGTTGTATATATACAATATGAAAACATTGGGTTAGATGAAGACATTGGTGGTTTTCTTAGATGAAATACTGAAAATATTGACATTATTTTTACAAAAATTACATTTAAGTTGATGTTTAAGGCATTTAAAAAAAAAGTAATTTGATGTTTTTTTTATAAATTTTTATATTATTATATAAATATTAATAATATGTAACTTTGTAAAATTGATTGCATACATTGGCATTGGTCTTAAATATTATATACATTTTTTTTTATACATTTTTAAAACAATGTGATTATACTTATATTTATACAAGATTTTATTTATGTTGGTACATTTTAATTTTGTATACATGTTTAAACCAATGTGATTATGTATACAAGATCTTATTTATGTTGGTTTTTTTAGTTAATTTAATATACATCTTTAAAACAATGTGATTATGCCTAAATTTATATAAGATTTTTTTTTTTGTTATAGATTGTCACATTATTAATATTTGTTAATTATATGTGACTTTGTAAAATGTATTACATACATTGGCATTTGTCTCAATTATCATATTCATTTTAATTTTATATACATTTTTAAAATAATGGGATTATACCTAAATTTATACAGATTTTATTTTTGTTGGACTTGAAATAACATCACGCTTTGTTAATATATTTTTAATCGTTATTAGGTCAAGTATTATAGTTTTCATGTGTTTTGAGTTTTTCTGAGTGAATTTAATTTTGTATATGTTTTTCATGGTTTTTAAAAAATAGTTATTTATTTTAATTGCAAATTGTGTTTTTAATTTTTTTTAATTTATAGTTTTTTATTGGCTTAGAGAATAATTATGAGATTTAATATCATGGTGGAAGACTTTTGACTTTTTCTATGTGCATTTAATTTTGTATATGTTTTTCATGGTTTTTTAAAAATAGTTATTTATTTTTATTGCAAACTGTGTTTTTAATTTTTTTAATTTATAATTTTTTATTGGCTTAGAGAATAATTATGAGATTTAATATCCTGGTGGAAGACTGTATGTTTGAAGTATTTATCAAAGTTCAAAAAATATTTAAAAAACTAAAGTTAAATAACTATCATTACAATGCTTCCAATTATTAATGGGTTTGAGGTCCCATATTAAATGCTTATTAATTGGTTTGACCTGAAAGTCAGATCACACTTGTCATGACCTTCCATTTCTTCATTTCATCGCTACCTCTCACCACTATCCCTGGATCCTCAAACATGTTATAACCTGTAACTTCGTCCTCTAAGTGCCATAACGTCCTCATAGTATTTTTTTCCAATAGCATGACCAATTTCTCATATAAATGAGTCCAACGAAGTATGGAACCAGTAAAGTGAACAGTAACACAAGACTAAATATTTTGAGCCAATATATATTTAGGATCATTTCGAGTGAGAGATGTATATTTCACCACTTTAACAACAACTACTATAGAATTGGGATCTAAAGATGGATTTGTTGGGAAAGATTTTTTTTAGATGGAGCATTATGATCTCATGCATTGGTAGCTATATGTTGGTGATTTTTTGAAGTTAGATCTCTCCATGGATGGAGCATTTGAAGTTTCAACTTTCACCAACAATTTGGACTACTTCATTAACTGTAGTAGTTAGCATGAGTTGTGGATGCTTCTCAAGCATATGCTTCTCCTAGTAGTGATTTTAGTATAGTTCATGATAAGTATAGATTTTTATTTACATATATGCTCTTATGTTAGACAAAGACATTGTGTTCCCCCATAAGTAGTAAATTTCCTTCTTCCTTACTATACCAAGATTTTCTCGTCTAGGAATGTTTCCAACTAGTATACATCCTAGATACTTCATATGAGTCATCACTGATGGAATCCTTAGATGAAGTGACATTGGGATGGAATTACATATAATTAGTCATCAAATGATGCTAAAGGAGAGAACCTTACATGAATCCAAGGTCACATAGGCCCTTGATTTCTTCCCCTCAATTTTGTTTACCTGATCTAGCTCTTGTGAGCAATGACAATTTGATTACCGATGTGACATTTATTTATTTTCCACTATTTATCCCACTCATAACCCAAGGCCTTTATACCTTGGAGAGAAAAACAACATCAACCTGAACTATGGCTTGTGTTCAATAATATCTTTTTAGTCCATTAACTAGCATGAGTAATAGTTAACACTGAGATAATGGGGGAAATCCCCTATATATATTCATCCATTCCCCCCATTTGGTTCTGGGGAATGCACGCCCCTTGGATAAGGACCTATCGGTTGACAATAAATTGAAATCCAAAATCTTTATCTTTACATTCTCATCTATGGATTCTTAATTTAACTAGTGTGAACATCATATAATACAACTATGGGTGTAGTTCCTACCTGTATTACATAAAGCTCAATGGTCCGTTGAATCCCAAGCACCTTGAAAATATCATGTAGCTATAAGTCTTAGGATAGAGGTCATTTTGGAGAAGAAAAAATGGAAACTCAATATAATCTAGTGATCTCTAGCCTAAAATGACCCTATGATATTCTCTTGAATGATGGTTTCGATGCATCCTTGGGATCGAGAAATCCACATCACCCCCAAAAAAAAAAAATATTTATATTATGAAAATAGGAATCAAGCATCATTCAGTAATTGATCTTGCTCCAACTGCTAAACGAATCATCTAGCTAAGCTCAAAAATGAATTCATTGTCATGACTGAGGATTCCTTTTCATATTTGATTGCTTTCTACATTTATGGAATGTTCATTTACTAATAAGACAAGAAAGAAGAAGGGCAAAACATCCCGCTGAGTGAGATTTCAATCTTACACTGACATAACTTCTCTTTTCAAACTTTCAAGTTGTCATTTAACAAAACATAAGATCATATAGAGAACACATTTAAATTTTTAAATGTCCCATGTCACATACCATCTTAAAACATTTAAATCACCTATAATTGCATCCTTTGTCAATTGTAATCTTCAAACTTCTACCTCCCTCTCTCAATCTTTGAGAGATAGTTACAATTGTTCATCTTCTTTACATGCCACTTGAACAATCAATTCAACTTCTACATGTCATTTGATGCCCACTTCGTAATGACAATAAATTGGTTCAATAGTTATTGTAGATGCACCATACACATGTTTCTTTTGTAGGTTTATGTGTTTTCTTAGGTTGTATGATATTAATTATAAGATTATAAATTATAAACACTTTTGAATTTTCTCCGTATTTATTAGAGATATGATGTTTTATCTTCTGTCCCTTATCCCTTTAGTCATCATTCCTTGCTTAAGTAGTCGACCAGGAGATGAATCGACGAGAGTCACTTCGGTGTTTAAAGAGCTATAGATTCAAATTCCCTGCTTTTCTGTGCATGGATGATGAGTGAAGGATAAGAATCTTCCATGTTGTCTATGGAAACCTTACTTATCTTTTAGTTGATTGATTCATGGATGAATGTTTGGTTTTTTTGTCTTCTTCTTTGATGTGGATTGTAAATGATAAACCTCTCAGTGGAATGATAGTCCCTTGACGAACCCAACTTCTGATTTCAATGACTTCTATGTGTGGGTTTTTTTTATTATTGTGAAAAGTTTGTGGTTTTATCTTCTTTCACTTATCCCTTTAGTCATCAATTTGTGCCTGATCAATCAGCCAGGAGATGAATCGACAGTCGTCACTTCAGTTTTTAAAGACCTATAGATTCAAATGCCCTGCTTTTTTGTGCATGGATGATGAGTGAAGGATAAGAATCTGCCATGATGTCTATGGGCCCCTTAAATTTTAGTTGATTGATTCATGGATGAATGTTTAGTTTTTGTGCCTTTTTCTTTGATGTGGATTGTGAATGATAAACCTCTCAATGGAATGACAGTCCCTTGGCGAACCCAACTTTTGATTTCAATGAATTCTATCTGTGGGTTTTATTGATTATTGTGAAAAGTTTGTGGTTTTATCTTCTGTTACTTATCCCTTTTGTCATCAGTCTGTGCCTGAGCAGTCAGCTAGGAGACAAATCTACGGTCGTCACTTTGGTGTTTAAAGACCTATAGATTCAAATGCCCTTCTTTTCTGTGCATGGATGATGAGAGAAGGATAATAATATGCCATGTTGTCTATGGACACCTTACTTATCTTTTAGTTGATTGATTCATGGCTGAATGACCAATATTTTCACCTTCTAATGAACGATTACCTCTGTGGCTTGATTGTTTAAAACTTTGATTTATCTCTACATTTTTAGTTGCTTGAACTTGTGTACATCTCTGGATTTTTTTTAATAAATTCTGCATTGTCGATAGATATTGTGGAGTGATGTCGACACGAGATTATGCAAAAATTCCTCACAAATTCTCTAGGCACTCTCAAGAAGGAAGAAGATTAACTCCTTCTTCAATTGAGACTCTAAGTGAGCACCAACAATCTCATCAGACGAGATTTTCAACCGAGTCTATAAATATATCAACTGCAGAACCTACTCAAACCATTGTTATGGATGCATCCTTCTTAGATAGGTTGCGCATCAACACTCCTACACCTGAGAATGTAGGGATTAGCTCTGGACAAGAGAATATTTCTGGTAAGTTTCTTAAATTTTGTTTATTTTTGTTGTATTTAAATTTATGTGAGGTTAAATCTTGAAGTTACTTTCAAATGTGTGTGTAGACAATAAATTTAGAGCAAGGAGCGATAATGAGAGTGGCTGTCACGAGGATTCAAATGTTGGTGCAGAGGGTGAAGGTGGATTTAGGAGGTCGCGTTATGAAGAAACAAAAGATTACACGCCAACATCCACCTATCCTTCAAAATTTGGCGATGAACTTCCCTGGGAAGGGAATATCAAAGCAATGATGCTTGAGTGATGCTCAGGTGTTAAAAAGAGGTTGGACAATGATTTGGCGGTCTTGAAACTTCATTTGGAGAGAAAACAAAGTTTGCAAATTGTTTTGCATTCACTGGAAAACTTTATGGATGCATATCAGAAGATGGGGTCAACCACTGATAGTTTTGTTGATCTATTGAGGTAGCGAAAGTCAGAGGTGATGGGTCTTGATAAATGGGAGACAATAAAAAATAGAGTTTCAAAAGAAGACGCCATCTCCATGTTCAATTTCAAAGAGGGCCCAAAGCGGAAAATGTTGAAGGTGTAATATTTTAAGCACCCCGACTTTGTCGGACATCTGTATAATAGATTTTTGGCCACATATGAGAAACTATCGTGGAATGATGAGGTTCCACACTATTTTGCAAGACACTTTTTTGTGGAGTTTTTCTTGCACATGCACCTGGATTATACTAGTCTACTGTCCAAATATTATGGGACTGGTAAATGATGTAAATATGATCACAAAGGGGCATATCGAAGTTAGGCATTGTTGAAGCCTCCACAACCTTTAGTACCTCACCCAAAAGGGGCATTTGCATCACTTTCATAGTTCCAGTTTACATTAGAATTTGACAAAGAGGCCAGGACTACAATCGGGGAAAATTTGGAAGTTATGTTTCATGGTGTTGATGTTGGCATGAAGCGTCAGCAAGCAGAAGCCAATTCTCGGGCCACATTTGTTAATAAAACAGATGCAGACTTAGATGCAATGTCAACGGAAGAAGTTTTGGAATATGCCAAATTTTTTCGGGATGGTTGGAAGAAGTTCATTCAGAATGATGACCCAAATCGAAGATTGGTATGTGATCTATTTAGGAAAAATTGCATTTTAGGATAGTTTACTTCAAGTTCTAGATTTATATATCCTTGTCTCTATAGAAATAATCAATTTCTTCTTGCCATTAATTGTAGTTTGGAGATATGTTAAACGAATCTCCAGTCGGTAGGGGATTTGATTCGACAGTTTGAATTTGGATGGATTGAATCGAGTATTTTTTTTCTAATAGTTGTTCAATCTCCATTCTTTTGAATAAGAGATCAACACCATTTATAATTTTGTATAATTGTGAACACATTGAATCCTAGATTTAGTTCTTAGTTGTGTTGTTCACAGCTCTCTATTCCATCTATTCCATCTCCTGGTACTTGGGCTAGCTTGTCTCAATTCTCATTGAGAGAGTTTGAAGCGGGTGGGAGTTCACAGGTATCATTTAATGTCTTAAAATCATTTAAATTTAATGTGTTATATAATCATTTGAATATAATTTATTAAATTTTCAAATTTGAAATGTGTTATATAGGATGATGTGGAGAAGATAGTACATGAGAGTGTGTTCAGAAGAGAGATTGGGATTGAGGAAGCACCCAGATTAGGAAATGATGTGTCCATTCAAGATGATTCATAAATGTACGTTCTTGACTTTTATCAAATTTTTGTTTCTCAAATTTATAGTTTAGCCTTTCCTCAATTATTTTGAATTATATAGAACCCATAAATAAGTTTTTCGTTGTCTTAAATGGTGTACACTAAAACTTATTTAAGGTTAGATCATGATGAACACCTAATTTTGAGCTTGAATATGTTTGAATATTTGAGAACAGATTATATCCCACATCATAAAAGAGAAAGTTTCTAAATTTTCCTCGATTGCAGTCCTTGCTTTCTTGTCCAAGAATGGCGTAGTATTATATGAGAACATCTATTCCATTGAAGAAAGAGAAGATAAGTATTTTTTGGAAGAATGGTATTTAAAATGGAGATTTGTGAACTTTTTTAGATAATAAGTAGTTTTTTGGAAGAATTGCTTAATATGGAGATTTATGAGTCCTTTAGTTTGAAAGGGCATCGTGAAATTTGATTATATGACCACTGCAGAAGAAGATGGGAAGTATTTAACTGCTGAAGAGATTAATATTTTATTGATGTGTAAATATGATCAAATAACAACACCTGGGATGAGAATTACATCTAAGGATTTGGGACTTTATCCACAAGGAGAATTTCCGGAAGGATATTGGACTTTATCCACAAGGAGATAAGTATTTCTTTGGAATAATGACATAATACATGGAGATTTGTGAATTATCTTTATACACAGATCTATATTTATTTTCATATTATTATCTAACTCTAACACACAATTTGTTTTACCAAGAACACGATAACATCACTTGGGATGAAAAATTCACCTCAAAGATTTGGGATCTTATCCACAAGGAGAATTTCATCTCAAGGATTTGAGACCTTATCCACAAGGAAAATTTCACCTCAAGGATTTGGGACCTTATCCACAAAGATTTGAGACTTTATCCCCAATGAGATAAATATTTCATTGGAAGAATGACTTAATATGGATATTTGTGAACTTTTTTCAAAAAATAACTTCTATATTTATTTTAGATAAGATTTACAATTTTTTTAAATCATGTACTCTTAATTGGAGAGTAACTAGATCTTAAATCTTGTGGTTGTTTATGTTATTATTACTTATTGTTTATTTAATATTTAGTTGTGTAGTATATATGATAATACATGTGTTATTTGTTTTTTTATTATGTTTTTTATTTTTACAGATGTGAAAATTATATTTGGTCGAAAATATGTTTATAATATATTCTGTGGGAAAGAGTATGTTGGAGGATGACAGTTAACTGTTTTGGTATGTATGTCAATTTTATTTTAATTACAGTTTTTGAATTCTGTATTATTTCGCATGTTTGAATTGTAAATTTTTAATTTTTGAAATCTGTTTTTTTGCAGGATTGAATTTCATGTATGAAGTGATCTATCTTAAAGCGATGGCTTAGAGTCTAGAATTTTGGAGTTAAATGTCTTTGTTGTTGTTATCATCCTAAAATGGATGTGGAACTTATGTATTTTACAGTGTTACTATTCAGACTTTGATTATATATATCATAATTTTGGAATTCAAAATAGCAATTTGTCTCATATATATTTGATTTCTCATAATATGATTTTTCATAATTGATGGTAAAACAATGGCAAAGTTAACTTGTTATGAACTAATGTTTTGTATAAATTTGATTATAATATATATATTTCATAATTTTGGAATTCAAAATAGAAATTTTTGTCTCATATTCAATTTCTCATAATTGATGGTAAAAAAGTGACAAAGTTAACTTCCTTCAATAGTAGTTCAAGAGAACTACTATTGAAGGAAATCAACAACATTCTTAATTCTAGCTTCACTCTAGACAAACAATATTGTTACAAAGGATGATATGAAAATATGTCATTTAGTGATGGGACTATAGAGTAAAACACTAACTCTAAATATTGAAAGGAAGGATACATAAAGACTCTGAAGAATATTTTCCTTTTTGTGTTTACCATAGAATATTATAGAACAATTGAAATAAGATTGTTAAAGATTTCATCCCTAAAAACATGTTAAGGTGCATATGTGAACTAAGAAGGAAAGTAGTTATCAATAAATGACTCAAAAAATTAAGGTATTTCTCTATTCTTAATTGTCCATCCCAATTGTATAGACTAAAACAAATTCTTCATCAAAATTTAGATAAGTAAGAGAAAATCACCACAATATTTTATATACAACCATCACTACTTAATCTTATAAACAATAATCAAGAAGGATTACTTTCATACGATTGCATATATTGAACCCTACTTCTTTGGTTGACTTAACGAGAATAAGGATTTATGGAGCCAATATAAGTGCAATGTGAATTTTGAGTTCTCAACATATTATATTGACAAAGTAGAGTTTGATGTGTTACCTTTGGATGTGTGTTGTCATTTTTGTTAATCCATAGTTGCTCTAACAATGATCCAATATATTAGTGACACAAGAAACACTACATACTAGTTAAAGAGTACAAGCAAGCTTATTTAGTGACGATGTAAAAACAATTATCACCCTTAGTAGTGAATTTAGTCACATCTAAAACTATAATGTATGAAATGAAGCAATAATATAACACATAGATCAATTCATCACCATATAAAATTGGATCAATGATGAACCTGTTAAGGAGAAAGTGCATTTAGGGCATCATCGATGAGGTAAAAAAATATTTCTACATTTATTGATTTATATAAAAAACAATGGGACCAAATCAAATCATGCATTACATGTTTACAAGTTTACAAGTTTACAATTAGAAATCAAATATTTAAATAAAAAAAAGACAAGAATTCTATACATAATGTAATAATCCTAGTACTTCATGTGAAATATTATGGGTGTGTGAAATGCTTATTCACGAAGCCTTTTGATTACAAATATAAATCCAAATTCAAATGAAATATATAAATTCATTTTTTATTACAAATATAAATCCAAATTCAAATGAAATATTTAAATAAAAAAGTGACAAGAATTCTATACATAATGTAATAATCCTAGTACTTCATGTGAAAGATTATGGGTGTGTCAAATGCTTATTCATGAAGCCTTTTGATTACAAATATAAATCAAAATTCAAATGAAGTATATAAATTCATTTTTTATTACAAATATAAATCCAAATTCAAATGAAATATATAAATTCATTTTTTATTACAAATATAAATCCAAATTCAAATGAAATATTTAAATAAAAAAGAGACAAGAATTCTATACATAATGTAATAATCCTAGTACTTCATGTGAAAGATTATGGGTGTGTGAAATGCTTATTCATGAAGCCTTTTGATTACAAATATAAATCCAAATTCAAATGAAATATATAAATTCATTTTTTATTACAAATATAAATCCAAATTCAAATGAAATATAATTTCATTTTTTATTACAAATATAAATCCAAATTCAAATGAAATATATAAATAAAAAAGAGACAAGAATTCTATACATAATGTAATAATCCTAGTACTTCATGTGAAAGATTATGTGTGTGTGAAATGTTTATTCATGAAGCCTTTTGATTACAAATATAAATCCAAACTCAAATGAAATATATAAATTTATTTTTTATTACAAATATAAATCCAAATTCAAATTAAATATTTAAATAAAAAAGAGACAAGAATTCTATACATAATGTAATAATCATAGTACTTCATGTGAAAAATTATGGGTGTGTGAAATGCTTATTCATGAAGCCTTTTGATTACAAATATAAATCCAAATTCAAATGAAATATATAAATTCATTTTTTATTACAAATATAAATCCAAATTCAAATGAAATATTTAAATAAATAAAAAAGACAAGAATTCTATACATAATGTAATAATCCTAGTACTTCATGTGAAAGATTATGTGTGTGTGAAATCCTTATTCGTGAAGCCTTTTGATTACAAATATAAATCCAAATTCAAATGAAATATATAAATTCATTTTTTATTACAAATATAAATCCAAATTCAAATGAAATATATAAATGCATTTTAAATAAGTATATATAATTAATAGCACATAATAGTACATAATAATCATGAGCACCACTGGTAGACGCAAAGTGATTCAACAGTGAGGCTATAAACATGAGAAATAGAGTTCTATCGTAAGCTACATTCGTGATAGAATTTTGTACTCCCACTGTATTGAAATTATGTTCATAGTACCCTTTAATTCTTTGCTTGCAAATTCTTGTATCCATTCATTACCCAAAAAACTAAAAATCAAAGCAATAAATCCTCGGTATTCATTATTGTCCCAAAAAATAGAAAAAAAAAGGTCACAAGATTACAATAATAACGTCCAACCATCCGGAAGATATTTCAAAGTTCCAAAATTTTTGCCTTTTACCAATTCGTGGTAAAAAAAAATCAAAGTGTAATTCATGTTCAAATCACTATGCAACATCAATTCAACTAGATCAATAAAATGTCTGGAAGTGTAATTTTTGTTCAAATCACTATACAACTTCTCCGGGGGGACATAGACACTAGAATGACACTTGTTTAACTGGTGTCAGTGCATTGCTTAACTCAACTTGTGTCACTGCATTTTAACTCGTATCACTGGATCGTATTGTGTGCAACTACCTCCACTTGGTTTGGCCGTAGGATAAAGGGAGACTTGCACCTTTTTCAAACGCCGTGACACAAACCGTGGTCACTATCTTCAGCCCTCGAAATATGAGCAGGATGTCACACAGATAAATATTGCACAAGACATCAAAGTCATGATCACACCATAAGATTTTTGTGGTGTGATACACCAAAATATTTTCATGGTGCGATACAATGTGTATTAGATGCAATATTCACCCATATATTAGATCATACTCCTCGAAGATATAAACTAAACTAGCACAAGATGGCTATATTATTTAAAGATTGAGTGATTTTTTTTTTGAATGGAAAATGAACACTTCAAAGGTTCCTAGGTAAACATGAATGGATGTATGGTTGGAGCATGTGATGTAAGAGATCCTAAAATATATTTTCGACATTAAATCAACCACTATTGGTGTTTCTAATCTTCCACAGACTATGATTTTATGTATCAAGACATTTTTGTGGGTCATTGGTACAATTCAATTAGAGGTTGGAAATCATTCGTTCATATGAGATCCACACTCGAAAGTCCAAAAGAGGGTTATTACCTCAATAATTTGCAGTAGTAAAGACTCATTAACTCTCAATGGAAATATCTAAAGAATGGTGTTCCATCTACAGTGCATACAACATTCACCCATAGAAGGATGAGGAAAAACTTTATATAGTAGTTCAATACTAGTTAACTTGATTTCCTTCTATAGTAGTTCCCTAAATCCTAGATACTAATTAGGTTGTAAGTATTAACAATATACTTCTAGGTACTAATTGGGGTGAAGTTCCCAAGTGAGTTTTTTATACACAGTATCCTTTTTATAAATATCATAATTGGAAATATGTTTGAAGATAGTCAAAACAAGTTATCAAAATCTGGAATGTACTTTCAATGAAAAATAAAAAATTATGAAATGTACACATGTGCCAAGTTTGTTTAAAAACAACGTAATCGTATTCCATCTTCAATTATTCGTTCATGGTCGACTTTGGACATTTTCCATTTTCTAACTTTTTTTTATTATTATTATTGAACTTCTATTAAATTTATGCACACTGCACATGACAAATGACTATATTGACAACTTGTGACATTTGACTGGTAGTCTTGAAAGTGAACATGAGTATCGGTTTGATGGGTTTCTTGAAAAAAATATCCTTTCAATACAATGGATCTTCTTTCATATATAAAACCGTTATCATTAAAATCTTCTGATAGCCTCATCTTTTGTTCCATGCATCGCATCAAATAATATTTCACGTTTTCAGTGTTGTCTACAGGTGCAACCATGGAGAAAACATATCCTGCAAATAATTGGATATATTGGACAACAATTGATTCATGTTAGATTATCACACAAGTATGTATCTACAAGTTATTTGAAAAAATTTAAACATAAAAAATTTACCTTCTCGAACAAGATCAAAAACTCTATCGCCATCAACTAACACTATAGTTTCATTTGATTTCATCTCCTTTAAGCTTGCAAGTGGCATTTTCCCTTTTACATTAATTTCAATATGTCTCCAATCTTTAACATATCCTGGATTTTCATTCTCGCAAATATCTATGGATTCTGATTTGTCTATGCAAACTGAACAAAAACAAGAGCCATTTCGTCTATCAAATGCAAACCCATTTTGAAAACTTTTTGTTTGAACTGAATGTATTTTTCTTGTACCAGGTATTGTAATGGCATCATATGAGATTGATCTATTTACATCTTCGATTCCAACATGCCAAAAATACCTGCACAAGACAACAACTTGTTAACTTGAAATCTCTCAAGAAATGATTGAAGATTGAATATAAATTTGAACACATTCAAATTTATATATCTTGTGTACATACATGTAACATTTATATATAGAAACACCTGTGCACATCCCTTGATGGATTATATTCATGGCTTAGCGCCATGTTGCACCATTCAACAACTTGTTTAGTAGATTCAAATCGATTGGCATGGGTGTTCAGTTGAGAACTTCAAAGTGCTCGTTTTATACATGCTCCTGCACCGTTGTTCTCTCCTTTTCCATGACCAGTCTAAAAAAAAATCCAACAATGTGTAATATTTTTTTTTTATGAAGACAACATAACCAATAGAATAATCGTGTAGATTTGAACTGACCCGCACACCCATCGAACCATATGCAATGCCGATCAAATATGATTTCGCGTTCTTTCAGTGAATCAAAAAATTTATCAAAACAATGTTGTACATAATGTGTGTCATGTGTTCGATCATCACTTATATAAAAGTGATATTCTTTAATAACATGTCGATTGTCGTTGGTGATTTCTATGTTTGGAAGACTTCGTTGAGCATGTTTATACAGAACGTGGACAAATATGGTGAATTGATCAGAATGATAATATTCACTCTGTATTTCTTTTTGTGCAACGGATGTGTAATTCTCTACAAAATCAACTATAGACAAGATTGTCCCTAGTGGAAACACTTCACGGGATTGTTTGAATTGTAGATCTTTCCATCGAGCTTTATGTGAATGATTGGTGTATTTATAGATTTCTTCCTAAAACTTCTTCAAAAACTCTATCAAACTGATTTTATCTACCTTCAAATCAAGCCTTTTGGAAATAACATTTAAAGAATGTGGAGTCGTGCTGCCCAAATATTCATATCTCTTCCAATTGACTCTTATATTAGAAAATGATTGATCATTCATATCAATATGATACTTTGAATGCAACAAAATTAGATTTCCACAACGATCACATTTATTTCCACCAACACATTTTTTTTGTAAAATAAATCACCGTCTTCTCTATCACATAGAATTTCAGATATAAAAACACGAACTGTGGAAGGAGGAGGTGAACCTGGACATAATGTTTTACCAAAATCCAAAAAAGTGTCCCAATACAACTCAAACTCCACATGATAACGACAACGACATGTGTCACAGACAGTCATGGGTCTAACAAACCATGGTTTTTGTTGCACAAATGTATTGATGAAAATTTTAACTTCTTTGTGCTCTTCTTTGAACTTGTTAAACAACTCTATTTGTGTCATTGGAAATATATGTTTTGGATGTTCTTCATATTTATTTCATGCTATTCTTCGACGCAACACATCCCTTGTATGTGGTGAAACAGGATATTCTTCCAACCAACAATTACGGGCTAATTCTTTAACATTTTGTACAAGTCTATCTTTGTAGGGTTGTCTAGAAATCACTATCCAACAAGCAAATTCATCATTTACATCTATTTGGAAATGAAATTTTCTATGTTTGTGCAATGTTTTTCTTGACATTCCCAAATTTTTTTCCATGTGTAGTGTCAAACGATCTTTTATATTGCTCCCTGAAACAATTGTTGTTTGTAATGTTTTACGTGCAACATGGACATCTTCTTTTCAAGATTTTCCAAAATCTTTTAATACACTAGTTATATTGTTAAATACATTCTGTTGCACCTTTGTATCCTTTGTCAACTTTTGAATACCCAATAATGATGTAGATTCTTTTAACTTTCTTGACTTCAATAGAGAAAGTAAAATTTGAGCCTGTATTGTTACTGATTCATCTTTTAAATAAGTATTATACATATTCTTAGTTCGATATCTTATATAATTCTTAGCTTTTTTCTTCCCAAATTATTCAGTATCAACATTTTCTAATATTTCATCATCAATGTTGATAGATTCTCCTGCATATTTCAATTTAAAGTTTATATTAAAAAACATAACTCGAACACAAATTCACTAAGTTATATATACTTGAGTGTTCATCTTGTATTAAACTAAATTTATGTACACATACCTATAGGTGATTCGTCTTTTGATTCAATTTCGGTTTCAACGTCTTCTTCGACATTATGAGACAAATCTATTTATGTTTTTTGAAAAACATCAAATTGTAATTACAATCAATTATATTATTTACAATATTTTTAATTTGAATTCTATACTTTGAATTTTGTACTTTCTGAATACAGTCCCAATGTGTGTCATGTGCTCGATCATCATGTGTGCAAGCATACCTGGTTGAACTTCTTCTTGTCAAAAATATCTATTGACATTATCATCATTTCTTTCTTCAATATTTGCACGCTCTCGTTTCTTTTTTCGATAAAGCTCTTTCCTTTGCTCGATTTGATGAGTATTATCTCGAGTGCGATCATATTTTCTCTTGGGAAAACTTTTGTTTCCCGTGACTTTTATAGTTATCTGTAAAAGATATGTTCAACAAAGACTTCACCTTGAAAAAATGCTCAACATTTATCTTTCAACATATAAATTGTTATTCCAATAAAAACATGAACAAACATCATTTACCTTATTCAACAAAAACCCAAAAGATGATTCGAAACTTTGTTTAAGTTCTCTAGAAAACCACCATTTATCGATATCGATCCTTCGATTAAGCCTATGGAACAAAGGAAAGAAATAAAGAAAGAAAAGAATACAACTGCAATCAGTAATAGAAATGCTTTGAAATCCCTATCCTCGAGCTTATATATGTCTTTCCATTCAATGAATTGTGTTAAAAGTGTTCAGCCGAAAGCCTATTTATACAATTTGGCATGAAATAAAATGATACGACATGTCGTTTCATTTTTTCCCACAGACGGAATTCATTCGACAGTCTTTCGGCCGAAAGAATGGTTTTTCGACCGAAAAAATTGGAAATCCTTCAGTTTTGACGGTTTTCGTTAGATTTTACTCTTTTGGTCGAAATATTATTTTTTCGGCTGAAAAAAGGAAATTGGGACTCAAAACCAAAACCAAAGAATTACCCCAATATTAACTGAACGTCGGAGGTTGCAGACTCCTGCAAATACTGAGAATTTGGTTTCGAAAATGACACCAGCATTTGTAAAATTGAATCTACTTTCAATTCTTATAATGTGTTTTCACTTTCTTTATTTTTATCTAATTTTATTTAATTTAAAAAAAAAATCACTACATAATATTTTCAGCAGACATTATGATTCAGTGAAATGAAATATCGGTATCTCTAAAAAAATACAGTGAAAAATTTGGAAAAAAATATATTCATAATCCTTAAACTGTTCTTTTCATAAGGGTATATTTAAATTTTAGTTTTAAGTAAAAATTAAGATATATACAACGTGTAGAAAAACATGTGTTTAAAATATGCAACATTTTTAGCTTGGTCAACTTCAAAAAATTCTAGAAATTATAATATTCATTCGTTAGATTCAAAACTATAGTCATAATAAAATAGAGTCTCTTTAGATTGTTGCAGTATATTTTGTTTCTTAAAAAAATAAGTTTAATAATAGATACATTTTTGTATAAATAAGTAACTCATTATCATTCCTTTCATTTTTAAGGAACATACTGTTAAACAATTGTCAAATTGACATATCAAATCGTGATAAAAAAAATTGAAAAATAGTCATTGGAAAGCTAACACAATTCTTCCCAAGTTTTTTTTTGACTGTAAAGTGAAATTCTAAATAAAAAAAATACTTGTGTATGTCGAAAGTTGAAGAAATTGTGAAAATATAGTTCTTTTTTCTCACAAAACAAACAAAACTGTAACCCATCTTCATGATTTCACCCTGTTAGGATCTACTGGTAGCCATTACTTGAATTGTCCTTAAACTCACCAACAAAGTCCAAACCCCACTGCTGAAAGGGTGCTTCTATTACTATGGGCTTCAGGGGTTGTGCTGGGAGTTTTGGTTTGCAGGAGAAGTACTGGCAAGGTTGGCATGATCAGACATGCTGGTGGGTCTCAGAAAAAGGTGTTGGCCAATAATAGTTGGCACTCAAGATCTTGTGGGAAGTAGTATGAGCTTCAAAGTGTCCACCATAATATCTAGAGTGTAATTCTTCTAGTAGCTTCTTCGCCTCTCCTTTATTCACACATCTAAGTATAACCCCATCAAGATTTCTCCATCTAAGTCCATCTTCAGTCAAGCAGTATTTCATAGATTTCAATCTCAAAGCCCTTCTTTTGTAGTCTACTAGGTGATCAGGGCAAGACAAGTTCTTTAGATAGTAGACAATATCGGAATACCACTCATCATGCTCTAATTCATTGATCATCATGTTTATTTTCTCATTCTCACCCATCTGTATGGCTTCTTGGTTGCTCTCAATCAGCATATGGGCTAAACCTTGTCCCTTTATTATTTTGGTGGGTTTTATTTCTAATTCATACTCCTGGATCTTGGAAACCCATTTTCCTCTAGTACCCATGAAATCTTGTTGTGATAAGACATCCTTTATTGCTGGGTATGGGGCATAAGCCTTAATTTTATTGTAGTTGACATAGTTTCTAAAGTGTTTGAGGGACTTGACCAAGGCATACGCTTGTTTCTTAGTGATAGAATAATTCAACTCAGAATCTCTAAGGACCTTACTCATAAATGCCACGGGGTGTTCATAGTCATCGACATATTTTTGCATTAAGACACCAACAATAGTATCCTGGGATGAAAATGAGAATATTATGAAATCTCATGAGAAATCAGGGTTGATCAAGATAGGAGCTTGGGAGATAGCATATTTAATATCTTCAAACGACTTGTTGGTTTTATTATCCCACCTGAAGGAAATTCCCTTCTTCAGAAAGGTGCTCAGAGGTTTTATCCTCTCGACAAAGTTTGGCACAAATCTATGAATAAAGTTGATCTTTCCAAGAAAGGATTGTAAATATTTCCTGTTGGTTGGGGGGCGGACATCCTTTATTGATTGGACTCTTTCAGGGTCAATGGAAACTCCTCCCTGCAAAGCCACATGACCTAATAACTTTCCTTCATCAATACCAAAAACGGATTTGTTGGGATTCAACGAGATACCATACTTTTTGCATTGCTCGAAAACAATCCTAAGGTGGGAGAGATGTTCTTTCCTATCCTTGGACACAACAGTAAGGTCATCTTAGTATATTTCTATGATTTTTTGTATAAGTTCCCTGAAGGAAAAATCCATTTCTCTTTGGAAAGTGGCACCGTCATTCATAAGACCAAACGACATCCTTAATTACCTAAAGGTTCCCCACGGTGTGGTAAATGCAGTTTTGAGCTGGTCTTCCCTTTTAAGTAAGACTTGGTTGTATCTTGAAAAACCATCCAGCATAGACATCATCCCAACCCCTGTGACTCTTTGAAGCAAATGTTCCATGCTTGGGAGCGAGTAATTGTCTTTTAAAGACAATTGGTTGAGTTTACGGAAATCAACACACAAATGTATGTCGCCATTCTTCTTTCGAACAACTACCAATTTTGACATCCAAGAGGAATATCTGATAGGGGTTATGATGCCAGTGTCAACCATCTTCTAGAGTTCCTTCTCTATTTGGATTTCCAACTTTGGATTGATATGTCTTAGCTTCTGTCGGAAAGGTTTGTCTCCTTCTACCAAAGGTATAGTGTGTTGGATAATGTCCCCCCTATAATATTTCAAATCATCATAGTTCCAAGCAAAGGTGTCCTTAAATTCCCTGACCAGTGCCAAGATTTTTATCCTCTACTTTTTGGTGGTACCTTTACCTATTTTGATCATTCTTAGGTCTATTTATGTACTAATATTGAATTCCATGGCTTCATCATCTTGTTTGTTGGATTTTTTTCCTTTGAAAACATCATGCCTATCAAAAAGGTTTTCTAGGGGAACACAACCTTTTGGCAAGGTATTTCTTTATAGGTTAATGACTTACAGGTTCATGGAGTCAGCTAGGAAAGTAATTTGTGAATCGATGAATTTCTTTTTGTTCTCCATGAACCTTATAATTTGATCATCATCCTCGAAAACTTGCCAATATTCCAAATTATCGGGGACAGAAGGCCTAAAAAGAACCTCCATCTTGCATAAGTCATGAAGAGCTCCCTCACACAGTTGTAAGGTAGAAGAAGAGACAGCCAAAGCATCTGCGGCATGGTTTTCTTCTCGAGGAATGGATTCAAGTGACACTATTCTGAAGGATTTTGAGAGGGATTGATCCATGTCTTGGTACTTCCTTAACTTCTCATTTTTAGTAGAAAATCTCATCATAACTAGCGATACAATGAGGTCTGAGTCTCCCTTTACCTTTAGGTGTGTAACGCCTTTGTCAATTGTTAAATTGAGACCTAGGATCAAGGCCTCATATTTGGCAATGTTGTTGGTACAATGGAATTCCAGCCTATATGAATGGTAAAAGACCTCACCAGAAGGGGTTGTCAAAACTATTCCAGTGCCTAATCCAGAGTTTGAGTGGGATGCATTGAACTCCAAGGTCCAGATTCCTTCAGTTTCTTCAATGACATCCACATCTAACTTCCCTTCTTGGACAACCCAATTTTTGAGGTCATTGTCGATACACAAGAGTTGGTCACTTGGATCATTAGAGGTTTCAACTAGGGAGCCAATGAGAGGTTCATTGTATATGGTGAAGAATCCTCCTTCAGGATGAGGAATAGTCGCCTTGGATGGATGTCTATGAAAACTTCCATCTAAGTGCTCTATGAGGCCTTTGTGAAGGACAATACCCAAATTACTTACAACATCCATGAATACCACATCTATCAAGAAGGGAGTGCTAGGGAAGGAGTCAAAGGCCACCTCAAGGTTTTTAATGATTCCTTTTGAAAATTTATCTATGGTATTTGGTCATGAGAGGCTCATGCCTAATTGATACATAACCTCTTCCATCATTATGTTGGTTGTGGCATTTGGGTGCAAGAGATAGTTGCGGAGGAGGGAGTCCTTGACTTGGAGAGTGACATAGAAAGGTGTGAACTCACCGTTCTTGGAGAAAGGGTGTCCCACTTGGTGGATAAAAAGAGGGAAATATTTCAGAGGATTATGCTCAACGGTTTCAGGCAAGAAAATTTCAATTTATTCCCTCTCGTTCTTAGGAGGCCCCTTTTCCAAAGGAAGCTCTTAAGAAGGGGTATTTCTCTCATGGGAAAGGCTCCATTTCCTTTTAGTGGGAGCAAGTTCGACTTGGAGGATTCTTGGAGGCTTAGGTCCCAATACAAGCTTATTACCATGGTCCCATAGGTCATCATCTCGTGAAAGGTCAACCTGACAAATGTAGTCTTCAAATTCAACATTTCTTTCAATATGAAAGGCTAAGTCCTGTGCTTCCTCTAAAGTTGCAGGTGACCAGTCTTTGAGGGTGAACTATAAGGTTCATTCTAAGGAGTATAAGTAATGATCGAGGATAGATTGTTCTGAGCCTACCTTTGATAGGACCTTTTTGAGGAGAAGGTTGAACATATCACTAAAATCCCTAACACTCTCACAGGATCCTTTGCAAATGCTAAGGTATTGGGAAAAAGAATCTTGTGAATGCTCACTGTTGCATGACCTTATTATAAAAGCCTTTTGTATCTCTTCAGGGTTTTTTATGCTTCCTTTTGGGCAGGCATCAATCCAAATTTTAGCATCCTCTATAAGGGATCTTGCAAAAAGTCTCATAAATACATCAGGGTGTTCCTGACCAACCAAATGAAATTCAAAACTATCACAAAACTGGGCCAAATGTGAGTTACCAGGGACAACTTTTCCTGAGAAAAGTGGTAGCCAAGAATTTGCATCCTTGGGTAAGTTGTGTAACCCTCCTTGGATATTACTCAGGTCAAAACAACTAAAAGTATCTGGGTGAGACCACTTGTGTGGATTAAGTGGGGGTACAGATCTTGTTAGGGTGACAGTGTCCACATTAGAGGGGTTTGAGTATTGTCGCCCACTACAGGTCGTCATTGGTGGAGTCTCCAGATAATTTGCTTGAAATTATCAAAGAAAAGGGTAAAAACACCCTAGTGGAGTTGCCAGGTAAGCTTGTAAGAAAAAGTCTCTGAGGCAAGGCTTACAAAAAATATTTGTCATTTGAGGAGAATTGACTCAGTGTTCCCTTGCAACAACACCAAAATGTTATCGCATAGTTTGTAGCTGGGTCAAATGGTTATAAGATAGAGGTCCAAACTGGCGTAACAAGAACCTATCCCACCCAATGTCACCTCAATGGGAAGGTTCTTTCTCTTTAGGGAGGTGATGCTGAGGGGAGACATCCCCGGTGACCTGGGGTTTTGAAGATGCAAAGGTTAAAAGGACAAAGGTAAAGTTCCCCCTTCACAGGTCACCACCAATATAGATAGTCCATCTAAACAACCAATAATAAAGTGAATCCCCAATGAAGAACAGCTACCTGGAACAGAGCAACAAAAAACTAATATATGCAAGCTATATTTCAATGGTTTAATACTTCATAAGACTATATGCTAAATATATATGAGCAATATGGTAATAAATGTTGACGAAGTCAATGTTTATCAATAGAAATAAAAGATATAACACTTTACCAATAAATATTGGGATAGTGTGGCATTCAAAGTAACCAATCAACACTTTATTCAATTAATGCCTAAACCACCATTCACTTTCTCTTAAAATAAGACGTTGCTACAGTAAAGATGAAATATTCAAGTGTGACATCAGAAACTTAGTGTTAGTAGGTTAGGGTTAGTGTAGTTAGGGTTTCAATTCAAAAAGGTTTGAGAGTGTTTTAGATTCAATTCTACTTCAACACTGGAGGTCTAAGATTAGTGCCTTGGGGTTAATGGAGTCAATTTAGTGGAGGACGCAAGGGTTGAAGGAGAATGACTAAGGACTAGAGGGAAGAGTTTTGAAGTGCTGCTATGGTAGGGATTCAGAATCAAAACCCTAGGGCAGAGAGGCTCACTTCGGTGTTGCTAAAGAAAGGCCTCGTGCTCTCTCCTCGTTCCTTAGGTTAACTTGGAAAAAACGGCTAGCATGAAAGATAAATCAGGAAAAGAGAGTGCAATGAGGGAGAGTGTTGCTACATCAAGGCTCTATCATCAAACCCTAGATGAAAAACAACCTAAGGTGTAGATAATCTAGGCCTGGGACATCTCCTCCTTATTGACCTCTGGAAAGTATGGCTAGCGCAGGGAGAAGAAGAAATGAGAGTGTATCTATGGCTAGGTTGTTTCTTTCTAATCTTCAAATGGCTGAAAATTTCTCTATTAGGGAACATGACACAAGGACCTACATGTGTGCTTGTCACCTAGGGTTTTGATTCAACAAATTTATAAGTACATGTAAGAAAATAAGACTACAACCATTCAATCAAGAAGTTTTTCAGAAAAATACTTACAATTCATCAAGAAATAACCATGCAAACCCTAGTTGTAACACCTTCCTTCAGAAGAGACACCATAAAATGCCAAGAAATGCCTTCCTTCAACAAGTGCACCTCACTAAACCAGCAAAAATACCCAAGTAGGGTGCTAAAATCAGACCTCACTATTGAGTGAGTCATGAATCCTAAAAAAATGAGGCTAAAACACCTCAATATATAGTGTATCAATGACCTAATTTACTTTTTAGGTCATAAAATGGTCGACAAGGCCAGAATATAAAAAGTAATATTGTTTTACATTAAATGTCCATTTTAAATCCCTAACTGAGCAAAAGTAAGACGTCAAGCCCCACTAAGGGAGACGTTAGCCCCTTTGAGGGTAAATGCAGCACCGAAGAGAAAAATGTTAGCCCTCTTTTGGCCTCCCAATCATGCCACACGTGCCAATTTCCCTATCAAACTGTCACACACTCAAGGTGATGTCATGAGCTCTTAAGTGATGTACTGGGCCATCCAGAGAAAATGTTTCACTGGAAGTGGGTCAATCACCCTAGGTCAGGCTCTACCAAAGTGCCTTTGATGAAACATCCTCTTCTTCTACAGTGCAAAAACTTGATCAACCAACGTCCTGTCTTTTCCCCCTGATGGGGTCTTAGCATCCATCTGGTGGGATCTTCAGCCCCATGGAGGTCCGAACTGATCATCTCCCCATGTGTACCGATCCAAATGATACTTGTCCATCGGGCATGGTCCTGCACATGAAAACCTATGCCCTCCGTGGGCTCATTAGTCACAGGGATCATAGCAATGGAAATCACATATCATCATTAATATTATTAAAAATATGCATAAAAATTCTGATACATCGGTCAATAGCTCAAAGACATTACAAAAACCTACAATACAGGATTGAAGAAAAAGACAAGACGTCCTATTGGGCTAGTATCCACAAGAAAAGGAAAGTCTCCAGGAAGGTTTCATCCAAGCCATGTAAGTTAGGTGATGTGGCTAGGGGATGTCCAAACATGCGGGTGAAGTGAGAGCCAAGGATGCATAATGTTATCTGTGGGTGCCTTTGTAGAAGGCGAGTTGTACCTGTCATGGATGCAATTTTTCCAAGCCTGTTCTTGCCTTTATTCTTTTCTTTTATTTGATTTTTCTTCTTCTTTTTCTTTTTATTCAAGGGCTAACCAGAGGACACTGCCTTGGCATGGTGACTAGAGATGACAGTGTTACCCACAAGTAATTTCACAGAGATGAGAAGGTTGGATCATGATGAGACCCCCTTTCCCTTGGTCATGCAACCAAAGGTCACTGCCCTGGTGTGGTAACCAGATGGTGGAAATGTCATACTGTTAGGTACCCATGAAACTAATAGGTTGGGTTGTGATGAGGCCCCCTATCCTCTTCACTAGGTATTGTTTGTTATTTTCTAATTCCTACTTGTTTCTTTCTAAGAGGATTTTTATCGCCTTCTCGGGGATCCCTGGGCGAAGCATCTGGAGGTTTTATTTCTAGGCTTTTATCTTTTACCAACTGCTTTTACCTTCTGGGCCTTTAGCCCCTTCTTCCCATGAGATAAGGTGCAATCCTACAAACAAGTCAACCCAATGTCCAGAAAAGAGGAATGGGACAAATGAGAAGGAGATAAGATGAAACAATGGTGCTATGATGAGAGTGGATGATGGATTTTCAAAAATCCCCCTAGTGGCAAACCAAAACCTATGGGCACAGCTTGCTAGGGCACCTTGTCGATCTCCCCAAGCATGGTCAAGTGGGATAATGTAAGATCCAAGCAGTTATTAGAGGTAAAAGGAATATGATGCATATATTTAAAGGTTTCAATGATCAAAAGTGACACATACCATGATACCTAGACCAATTACCTCATGGAGAAAGAAGCTCTTCTGATACAGGACCAAGCCGATGGTGATGGATGTTGCTGCTACTGACAAGATAAAGAATATGGAAGAAGAAAAGGATCTTCCCTCCACGGCCATGCTCAGGTCAATCCTACTCTCAGTAATCAATGTCTAGGACTCGTGGGCCTCGAGAAATGATCTCCTAGTTATCCCTAAAAATCGTAGATAACGGGACCAACATGAAAAGAAAAAATCATTCCTAACAAAGGTAAACTTTAGAAATAAACACCAGATTTTTTGTCAACTCTAACACAATTACTATAGTTTGAGGCGGACAAGAACTAATAAACTAATGCACAATATATATATATATATATATATATATATATATATATACATACATACATATGAAATGTGTTACATAATAAAATAAAGATTTGTGTAATACAAATGCGTAAATAAAACCAACAAATGCACTATATGAATAAGAGAATACATTACATAAATTAAACAAATTCCTTACATAAAATGAAAGCATTATATATAATGAATATATTATAAATAAAATCAAATGCATTATAAAACCAACGTAGTATAAAATGAATGAATTATAAATTTAAAAACGAATAAATTATGAACAAGTGAGATTATAGTGGCTGTGTGCTTGTTGTTTAGGAAATTGAAATGTGTTTGATATCAATGGTTATGCTAAATACCACTAATCTAGTCGTTAGTAGCCTGGGAAGTAAACATGTTTGTGAAAATAGAAGTAAGCTCATTGTCATACAATCCTTAATGCTTGGGTGTTAAGTTTATATAACAATGGGGAATTGAATTGAATTGAATTGAATTGAATTGGCACATGTTATATTAACTCTCCTTAGATCATTTATATCCAAATATACTTCAGTCCCATCGATGTTTATATCAGTGTAACATCATAAGTTCAAATTGTCAAATGCTTATGCATATGGAACTTCATTTGGAACTTGAATCAAGTGGATTGAAAGAAAACATTCATTTATGCTTTCCACCCTCCACCTACAAAGTAGTTATGGATAGATGGAAGGTATAGGGTTGTTATGGATTGAAGAGTTACTAACCCATTAAAATTATCATATAACCTTTATGTTATGGGTGAGCTAAATATTTTATGTTAAAATTTAAAAAAAAAAATTCATAGGAGGTCAAGTCATCTCGCTTTGAGCTTTGTAGTCACATGAGTTATCTATGGAATGGCCCCTTTTGGGCCACAGATCATGATCAAGGAAGAGGTCGGATGGTGTTAGCCATTTTTCCACACCTATAGAATTATGTTGCAACATTATGGAGTTACCCAAGTAATTGTTGTTTGTTTATTAGTATACTATTTCATGAGAGAGTTCTAGGTTTTTCTTCTATGTATGCACCAAAACTTAGCTCTGTATGTATACATCTATGGGCATGGATGGAGACATCTCTTCTATATGATAACCAGATAATTGGTATACATTTTAACATGGTTGAATGGGATGGTGATAGGGGAGGAGGGGTAGGTTACATGATTAGTGGTTCAGAGAATATGGTTTGGTATAAGTGTAAAGCCTCTCTTCATATATTTGACCCCGATTGGGGAAAGAAAGGAGTTTACTATGTTGGATGGTTTACTCTATCCAAATTTAGATAGGGATTTTCCAAGGTTTAAGATAGGCTATATCATATCTATGGCCCAAGGGATGATATCTCCTATTCTTTGAATATGCATGTCGGGTTTATGTGTTGATTATACGTACAAGTTTTAATATCGCCTACTCATTAGGACTTCTATTTTGGTAGGGCATGTTGTGGACTCCAAACCTTCATCTTTTTTCAAGCTTAATGTTTCCAATTTGGAGTCTACCGATTTTCATGGTTTGGTGCATAGTCTCTCGAATCGTATTCATCATCCTATGGGGGACAAAGGGTGTCTTTTATGGTGGGAGGAGGTAATTTGTTGTACTATAAAATTTATCAAAGGATGGGGTTGCATGAATACCTAGAAGCGTAGGAGAGACCTTCAGGAGGATCGAAAATAGTTAGAAGAGGTGTGTATTCTCTTGGAGGAAATACATAACATCACTCTCCAAGAGGATGAAACTTGGTTTTGTAATATGGCTCACAAGTAGGAGGATCCTATTGCCACAAGGGATCAATTCAAATCTTGACTACGATGGGTTTAGGAGGGTCACGGGGGATCTAAGTTTTTATTTGACTTCTTGAAGTGGAAAGTGGTAGCTGACAAGGTTCTTGGTCTATGTAGATAAGATGGGACTCTTATGGATAACCCTGCATATATCTATATCTAAGGTATGTTTAGTGGACACTTTCAAAAACTTTTCTTTGATTACCACTTGTTAGAGTCAATTCTGGTTTTTGGGGATGCTTTCTATAGATTGGTTTCTCACAAAGTATCGAATGGAGATCTGGATAAATTGTAAGGATATTTTAAGAAAGACAAATTTTTGGTTTCTCTCTCTTAAATGAAAAATAGGAAGTCCTTAGGTATTGATGTTTTTTCTTTTGATCTTTACAAGGTGATGTAGGACACAATGGGGGGCAATTTTTGCAATCTTACAGAGGAGTTCTTTTCCACATGGAGTCTTTTAAAAACACTTAATCAAGGACTCATCAAGATTATTTTGAAGAATACATGTAGATATTTTATTGGTGAGTGGTGGTTAATAACTTTATTGTGCTTTTTTATATATATGTATGGCTAAGAAGTTAGCCAGGAGAGTCCTATACGTGGTCCAAAAAAATGTTTGTTGATAGAAAAAATGATTTGTACATGGAAAAATTATTTAGGATGTAGTCTTGTTATCTAGGGATACCATGGATTGGTCTAGGGATTTTGGTAAGCATGCACTTTTCTAAAAAATCAATTTTGACAAAGCATATGATTGTATTGATTAGTCACTTATCACTAATATGTTGACTATCCTTGGGTTTTCCCAACGTTGTGTTGGTATAACTAACACATTGTTTACATGTGTCTCCTCTTTTTTTTTAGTGGATAATTCCATGTACCCCTACATCCATCTCCATAGGTGTTTTAGACATCTTGCAAGTTTTGACACAACACACATTGATTCCATCCCAACATGTTGGAAAAATAAAGGGACAATTCGGTTTATGTGATATCAGTTCTGCTCCTCATAATTTCAATATTTTAGGGTCCTTCAACTTCAAGAGTATTTGGATATCTTGGAGGAGGGTAATACGTTTGGTTTTTTGGTAGTGTTAATGTACTAGATAGGGTTGAGATCTAATAAAGTCACCAATTTGGAATTGGAAGCATGAGTGTACATGCATATCTAAACTCCCTGATTTTTAGGAAAGGAGGATTAGAAAAAATATTGTTTTGGATAATCTTTCTGATTTCAGTTCTCACTCTTGGAATACCTCATGTTCAATGGCTAGGGAGTTTTCATTATATTATATATATTGGCCTACCTTCATGGAGAGTATTGGGCTCATACCTCAAGAGGATATTTTTAAGATGAATATTGATATGATCGGTCCGCTTTGGAAAGATTGTGATTGGATTTGTGGACATCCCTTGACCCAATATGATTTCCATAATCTCCAATCGATTTTGCATCAACGACATGAATTAGACCATGTTATTAACTCCAAGTGGATTTATTCAAATTAAGAGAGTCATTGGATTTGGTGGTTGCATGATGTCTAGTCGATTTGAAATTCTTTTAAGATTTGGGTTTTTTCTTGGTTGGTGACCTACCCAAGTGTACCATCCAAATATCATCCCTCCAAAAGTGGCCTTTCTAATTTCCTTTTCTTCTCTTGCTTGAATTTAAATTTAGTGAAGCACATCTTCTGGGAATTGTCCTTTGCAAGATCATGGTGGGATCAATTTCAATCTCAATTGACAATAATTCTTCAAGGGAATTTGCATTGGAAGGAAACTTTGTTTAGTGATTCTAGATCAATGATCCTAGATTCCTTGACTAGTATATGACATTGTTTGAGAGTTTATGCTTTGTATATCCTTTGGAAACTCTGTTGCATGCTTTTATTTTATAGTAAGGTTTGTTCTCAATTAGTTTTTTGTCAATTATCACTAGTTAAGGTACTTATGCAACTCCTTTCAAAAGGGTCATTAATGATTATAGATGCCAAATTGTTAGAGATCGCTTCTTATTATAATTTCTTAGATCTTTTAGTAACCCTAAGAAGGAGGATATGGTGTTCATGGTATATGCCCTTTTTTCTTTTTCATGTTTTTCTATTTGTTGATGTAAATAATTTTCTATTTATATGAAAAGTACCTTTAAAAATTATATATTTTAGTTATTTTCAAAATAAATTTGAAATTAAAGATTTCTACCTAAATTTATAAACATTTGTTATTTATAATATAGTTAATTATGACTAATAGTCTAATTCAAATTATTATCGTAATCGGTCTGTCCCCATATGGAGATTTGTTACTCTTCCAAACATATGGATATTTTGTGTTTCCTCCTGCATCACAAACTTATGTCAATGTCATGCTTCTTGAGTCTGATCATCTTTCGTTCTTTTGTCCAAGGGAAGTTTTACCCAATCTGAGTCAACCTTTTTGCAGTTTGTCTCTTGACCTTCATGATTCGGCCATCCAGAGAGTCTAGTCAAGTCCACACTCGATAAACACCATCCCAATGTCGATTATGTAAATATGTAAGGCATGATCGATGCAACAAAAAATTGTACAAGTTGTTTTAAGAGGTATTGAATAGTATTCGACTAGTTAAAACCTATGCACCCTTAGCCTAATCCTCTAAGATCCCTTTATTTTCTCTAACATATTGATAATCCCCCTGATCCTGTGGCTACACATCTTGCTTCTCACAATTCTATTGATTCCCATCCCATAAGCTACAAAGAAACCAATGTTCAAACTCCACTACCCAATAAGAATTTAGCTTGCCCTTTTATCTTCAACGTCCACCTAGGATTCACATTCGAGGTCCTGCATTTTTTTTTTAAACCTATTGAAATATGTCACTCATAAATATGGTTAAGGATTGACAATGTTGTAAAATTTTCTTGCAACTTGCTTAACTTCGTACCATACCTAGTCCTTCGATACCTAGCTGTAGTTTTCATCTACAAGAACATTTTTCAAAGGAGACAAGATTTTTTGTTCAACACTTTTCAGGGATAGAAATACATTCATGTTTCTTTGATCCCAATAGTCACATTTAAGGATGTTTTGCAAGAGCATTTTCACTGAGGTATTATTTCTAAATTTTTTTATATTCATTTTAATTTTAAGCACATCCTAGTATTGAAAATTACTACCTGGAAACTGTAAATAGTAAACAACAAAAAATGAAAAGAAATGGAACAATGGTACTAAAAATTAGTCGCAAATGGGGAATGACAGAATCCCAAATCCAATTCTAGGTGCAAAATATCAACCCCACAAACTATAACAACAGGTCCAATTACGGATGCATGACATCAACCTTGCAAAGTTGAAGCAAGCAAGGTTGCAGGATTTCAACCCTGCAAAATGCAAGAACAAGTCGAATTGTGTGTGCAAGACTTCAACCTTTCAAATTTCAAGCAAACAAGAGCAAACAACAAACAACAAACCAGTGAGAAAGCACCAAGATTTCCAACTGCAGTTGTAGGACCTCAACTTTGCAAAGTTGAAGAAAACAACAATAAGAAACATCCAATGAACCAACAAGAAAGCAACAACCAGTGAACCAATAATTTCGGTGGACAACAATATTTCCCAAATTCACTCCAGACAAGAAGATATCCAAAAATCAGAGGAAAATATATCGTGGCACACCTGTTAAATAAACATTTAAGGTTGGCAACCTGTTAAGTAAACATTTAAGGTTGTTAGGATTGTTTAAGGGCCTCGCACTATGTAAACATTTAAAAAATAATGCAGTGTGTCAAGCATGTTTAAGAACTTAATAAAAATGAGGTTCGATGCTCAAAACTTTAGATATCTAAACATTTAAATAAAAATAATAAAAATTCAAAAAGACCATATAGATGATAAAAAAATTGTATATGTTAACATTTAAAACATTGGGAATAACAAAGATGGAAATAATACTTCGAATCTATTATCCAATGAGATCATGACATAATTTTTTTTTTTTATTATATAAAAAATAATGTTTTTAGTTCTCTAGTTCCAAAAATAGAGATTATGCAAAAATTTATAGTCAAATAAAAAACTAATATGAAGTCAATGAATGCATAACCATATCGACCATTTTCCGCATATACAACAATAATTAACCGCTTATCCTAGAGTACATAATAGTAAATAACCCAATATTGGTAGTTTCTCCTCCTCCTCCATTCTACATCCGTAATCCACTGGTCTCACTTTCTTCAAAGAAGCGACCTTAAAATATACATTCTATGGGTGGAGACATAAGATTGTCTATTTGTGTCAAAATAGTAATCGAGAGAGAAGCTTTATCTATGCCAGAGAAGAGTAATCTCCATGGCCATCATCACACCTATCGGATAACTGCTACAAATGGAATGTTACAAATGCCATCCAAATGTGCCCATCATAGAAACATGGAAAATTGTGGCCATCAGATTTGAGACTCCATGACATGTGATTTCCCTTTATTGAATATGTAACAGACCGAGGAGAGTTTGTTGGTGGTCTCTGGGCCACTTTGTTTTTTTTCGTTGTACCATAATTTTGTTGTTTGTCTAGTATTTGGATTTGGATTTCTTCTAGTCATCACTTGGGTTTGTTGTTTGCTTGGTCTTTTGCTATGGGTTCCCGAATTTGGTGTTTGCGTGATCTTGGGTGCCCCAGTGCATGGGTCGTGCGGTTGTCTATATGAAGTTTGGTAGATGGAGTTGGTGTTCCTTGTCCTCCTTATATTGATTCTTGTTTTGTGTTCACCTGGACTATTGTGGTGTTGCTTTGTTCGTTTTTCTCGCTTGGTGCGTTTAATACTCTATTTTGTCAAGAGAATAGGTAGCTCTATTGGGTAGTGGAGTTCGAGCGCTTGAGGTGAATGTGGGTGTTGTTCATCATGTATGCCTACGGTTGGTGTATTGTTTTCTTCGGGCTAAGTTCATTCTTGTCTTTCAGAGGTGATCACTTGTGCATCATGGGGCTTCCCATATATTTCGAATAGAGGTAATCTGTGTTAACTATAGCCACCAATCAAAAACTAGTATGCAATGGAAACAGTTTAGAATAAATAGATCGAACACGAAAACATGAAGGTTGTGTGGTTCTCCCAACTCCAGGCTATGTTGACCAAGCAGGTATGGATTCTCTTATTTTCCAAACTGTGAATATTACAACAAGCTCACTCCAATCATGTCGCTCTCTCAACCTCTATGGGCATACACAAATTTATAATAATCTACACAAGAAACTGATTTATTGAATGCAGTCATATCCAAATCCAACTTAGTCTCATTCGTTACAACAAACACTGAATTATAGGATCTAAAATCCTAATCTTTGAGGAATTCGTTGTCACAAAATTACAACAATCTCCACCTTGACAACAATTAACTCGATACCTTGATCCTTCTACTGTTCATCACCTTTTCTGCAAGACAAGAGAAGCCAAGAACAATCGTAGCTTCTCTAAAAGTACTGGTTCTTTGAACATATCTATGTAGTTCCCTTTTGTATGAACTTTTTCAAGAGAGACTCCACGTTCATCAACGACATGTCTTACAAAATGGTACTTGATAGGAATTTGTTTTGTTTTACTATGCTAGGTTGGATCCTTAGCCAAGTGAATAGCACTTTGACTATCACAAAGTAACTTTACTTTGTCTTGCATCCTTCCAAACTCACCAAACAAACCTTTCAACCAAAATACCTCTTTGCAAGCATGTGAAGCAGCTACATATTCTACTTCTATAGTGGATAAAGCAACAATGTTTTGTAGTTTGACATCCAACTAATAGATCCACCTGAAAGAGTGAATGCGTACCCTGAATTCGACCTTCTCCTGTCCAAATCGCCTACAAAATCAGAATCAACATATCCAAAGACTAATTCAGAACCACTGTTATAAGTGATACAATAATCACTTGTGCCTCTCAAATACCGAAGCACCCATTTCACTGATGCCCAGTGCTCTTTACTTGGATTTTCCATATACCTGCTGACAACCCCAACTACATGTGAAATGTATGGCCTTGTACTAACCATCACATACATTATACTTCCTACTGCATTTTCATATGGTATTCGAGACATATATTCCTTTTCTTCTTTTGTACTAGGACATAAACTTGAAAAAATCTTAAAATGGGAAGCCAAAGGGACTGAAACTAGTTTCACATCCTTCATACCAAACCTCAAAAGTATATTCTCAACATACCGTTGTTGTGACAACCAAAGCTTACCATTCCTCCTGTCTCTGAATATCTCCATGCCCAAAATCTGCCTTGCCACTCCTAGATCTTTCATATCGAACGTCCTTGCCATCTGATCCTTTAACCTGTTGATCTCAATTATGATTTTTCTTGCTAAAATCATATCGTCAACATACAATACTAATATAGTGAATATGCCATGAAAGAGTAAAATTTCTTGTACCATTGTCTGGGGGATTGCCTCAAACCATATAATGATTTCTTGAGCCTGCAAACAAATTTCTTGTTGTGATTCTGAATGAACCCTTCGAGTTGTTCCATATAAATATCCTCATCCAAATCTCCATGTGAGAAATTCGTTTTAACATCTAGCTTCTCCAACTCCAAATAAAGCAATGCAACCAATGCTAACACACTTCGAATTGAAACAATCTTAACAAATCATGAAAAAATCTCATGAAAGTCAATACCTTCTTTCTGAGAATATATTTTCGCAACCAATCTTGCTTTGTACCTTTCTACCTTATCATCAACACCCTTCTTCAGCTTGTAAACCCACTTGCAACCTACAGTTTTCCTATTTCTTGGAAGTTCTACCAGGTCCCACATAGCATTCTTTGCTAAAGCATTCATTTCATCCTTCATTGATTTCTAACCTGCGTAGACCTCCTTAGGGAAGTTTGTGCCTCATCCACATTATGTTAATTGTTATAATCAACCATGTCTTCTGCTGCAGGAAACTCTTCACGAACATGTTCAAAAAATTGTTTATGTTCACTTTCATTTGTGGTTGAACTCGTTTCAAACTGAATTTGTTGATACTTAGGAACTTCTTCCTGTTTCATTTGAACATCTACATCTGATTTGATGAGAGATGATTCATCAAATATTACATCTCTATTAATGGTGATCTTGTGGTCAGTAGGATCCCAAAACTTCTACCCCTTAATAACATCACCATTTCCAACAAAGATAAACCTTTAGAACATTGATGTTTCAGAATTAGAGCATAGGCTTCACAACCGAAAACTTTAATATTAAAATAATTACAACGGTGACATTTCCATACCTCTTCAAGAATTTTGCACTCTATTGTTGTTGATGGTGATCGATTCACTAGATAACAAGCTATAGTTATTGCTTCTACCCACAGTTCCTTTCACAAGTTGGTGTTACTTAGCATACTCCTTGCTCTCTCTAGAAGAGTCTTGTTCATGCGTTCAACAACTTCATTTTTCTTCAATCCTTGTTCTCTCATATGGCCCAACTATTGATGCCACAGTTGAAAAAAATTGACGTCGTTCTCAAATACCGCTTTTGCATGATCTAATGCTTCTAACAAAAACAGGTTACCAACCTTATTTTCTTTCATAACCGGTAGGATTCCTTTGTAGACTTTCGTAACTCCCCCTTGAACAATAATCTTATATCCTCCAGTGTCTAAGAATCCCAAACAAATTAAGTTTTTCCTAAGATCATGTACATGTCTCACATCAGTTAGTATTTTAACAGTTCCCTCAAACATCTTAGTCCGAATGCTACTAATTCCCACAACTTTACACGATATATCATTTCCCATGTAAACTATTCTATCATCTATAGACTGGTAAATAACAAACTAGTGTCTATGAAGACACATGTGATTTGAAGCACCATAATCTAATAACCACTGTTTATCATGATGTGAACCAATAATAATTGATAAAACTTCATCAATCATACCTAAACCTGTTGCTGAACCTATTTTAGTTGTGTTCGCTTCCTTTATTTCTTTTGGAGGGTCTTCTTTGGAGGCCTGTTGTCACTTCCAACAATCCTTCTTCAGGTGTCCAGATTTGCCACAAAACCAACACTTCAGCTTGCTCTTCTTGCCCTTCGACTTTGAACGAGAGAAATCCCTTTGACCCTATCATCTTTCTTTAGGTCTGCCTATGACCATCATCACCTTAGATGTAGAGGTTTATGAATTGGTTTTCTTCCTTGATTTCTCAGACAATAGTGGTCCATCAATAACATCAAACTCAATACTTCCTGTTGTGCTCAAACTAATAGAGGTGACAAAGTGATCCCATGACACGAGCAAAGAACACAATAATGTAATTGCCTTGTCTTCAGAATTGAATTTTACTCCCATGCTAGTCAATTGAACTAAGATAGTATTAAAAGTATTTAAATGATCAACTATTTTGACATTTGTGTTGTGTCGAGCATGGGAATTGCTAATAGAGGCAAATAGTTTTGTTTCTTGAAACTTCTCTTCTTCCTATATCGAGCTTTCCAATGGGGCCTGGCTTGCTTTCATTGGGTTATTCAAGTATGCTCCTATCCCTATCCTTTTTGCGTACTAACTTGTCACACATGAAGCGTATATGTTGGACAGAGATGTATTTGTGCATGCTTGGATGTTCAATTTGATTTTATATTTTGAAAGCGTTGAAGTCATGCTTAAGCTAGAATTGGGTGTTGTGTTTTTTAGCGTCCTTCGCAGAAGCTCCATACATTCATGCATTCATGGTGAAATGATTTTAAAAATGTAGATTTAAAATATTCTACAAAAATGATACGGATAATAGAGAATTCGATAAAGTATTCTACAAAATGATACGGACAATAGAGAATTCGATAGTTTGAATTCAGTGGTGGAGACTACGATATTAATTAATATTTATAATAATTGATACATTAGTAAATGTACAGAATTAGAGAGCGTAAATTCATGCACTATATAATGGGAAAACTATTGCAAATAAAGAGAAACAGTGCCTTGTCTCCTCCTAGGGTTTATAGTGGGAAACTAACCCTCAACCTTGGAGAAGCACAGATCGGAACTTGCCTTGGAATAGTGGATCCACAGGCTTCCTTCATAGCTAGCTGGGACGGATCACCTTCAACTCTCCAATCAAAAGTGTGCAACAACTGAGCGAATGCAAGCTCAATTATAGGAATAGCCATCGAAGCCCCAGCGCATCCTCTCCTTCCTGACCTAAATGGTATCATACTGAAGTCTGATTGATCTATTAAATTGATATGCCCATCTTCCATGAATCTCTCCGGCTTGAAATCGGAAGCATATGCCCCCCACACATTGGGATCCTTCCTATAGCCCATACATTTACCATTATCGTTGTTTTCTTAGGTATGTAGTATCCTCCTACTGTCACAGCTCTACAGATTCATGAGGAATCATTAGGGCCCCACTGGGTATAATCACAGAGACTCTTTGACCACACAATGGAGGTATTTCATGGTTTCCAGATCCTACTCCTTTACTTTACCATGTTGGCCAACGACCAATTCGATTTCTTCTTGCAATCTCTTCATTACATTGGGATGTCTGAGCAGCTCACTCATTGCCCATTCTAACGTAGTTGATGTCGTCTCCAACCCACCCTAGAACATGTCCTGGACAAATACAAATCCAATTAATACAAAATGATGATAGACTGAAATTTAAGAATGAGGATCATAAATAATATAGAACGGAAAAAACCCAAGAGACATACAAGCACAAGAGCTTTGATGGTTTCCCGTATGATTTTAGTGTCTGTCTTAGCCATGTGGAGTAGCATATTGACGAAGTCTTGAACGTAAAGCTATACATCTACCTCTTTTTCGAAATTTGAGGCCACTGCCATACGAGGATTATGATTCACATGGTCGTCTATTATTTTCTCTACAAATTCATCAAAAGTTTTATGGATATTCTTCATGCGCTTATTGATACCTTTCAAATCAAGCGAATACAAATATGGAATGAAGGCAAATGATCTTCTTCATTTGCCTCCAATGATCTCCATATGGAGAGAAGACCACATCTTTAGAGTTGAAAAACATTAATTTCCCAACTGCTTTCGAATGTTGGCTGGCAAAGATCAAATCATGAGTTTTGAGAAATTGTTTGGCTATATCAGAAGAAGAAACTACGACTGTAGGAACACATCCCAAGTGGAGAAACAAAATAGGACCATATTTGTCAGCAAGGGATTTAAGAGTACGGTGAGCAGGGAATACCAATTGGTGGAGGTTTTCGATGATGGGAAATGCATAGGGTCTTGGAGGCAATCTAGCACTAATCCTTCTCTTGTGCAATAACCAGAAGAAGAAAGAGAAGATTATACAAAGAATAGCTGTTGTGGCAGCTCCCCTACCAGCTACTGTTAATGTTGTAGGTAGAGGGAGAGACACAGTTAGATTTTGAAAAACCATATTGGATACACTCCTGACCCTTTGTAAGTACTGCAATGAATGGGTGGAAAGCAAGAAGCATCTGATATATATATATGGGAATTCACATAAGGTCAGTTTATCTTGATAAAATAATAATCTATTTTTAAGGTTAGGTATCAAATTGGTGTATGAGATGCTCTCCAACTATTTGATTGGTAAATTCCCTACCTCTTTGGATTTAAACATGTGCTTTTTTAGGAGGAAACAAATGTTATTAACTATTAGGTCCACTCAAGCAGACACCAAATTGGTGTATGAGGCCCCCTAAGCCCAGTTATTTGACTAATTGGTGTATGAGGCCCCCTAAGCCCAGTTATTTGACTGGTAAAAGTCCCTACCCCTTTTGATTTAAACATGTGATATTTTAGGAGGAAACACATGTCATTAACCATTAGCCCCACTCAAGCAGACAACAAATTGGTGTATGAGACCCCCTCAACCCAACTATTTGACTCATAAATTCCCTACCCATTTGGATTTAAACATGTCATTTTTTAAGAGAAAACACATGTCATCACTCAACAAATAATTTGTTCCTTTTGAGAAAATTCCAAAAATATGGATAACAAGTTTCAAACAATGTGTTTCTTGTGAGAAAATTCCCAAAATATGGAACCCATAGAGTCCCATAATGAGCAGTAATAGATTTTTTCAAAAAATATGGAACGAGAGGATCCCAGAAGGAACAATAATTGAATTGAATCCAATTTACGATGAGGATGTCTCTTTATACTTGCCTCTCTTGTCACGTTTGTGAATATAGTTGTTGTAGTTGTGACGTTGTGGAAATTAAGTTTTCCCCCTCCAATGGTCACCTACTATTTTGACCAAGTCAACTTTGATTTGGCCAATGATCGTCGGAATTGCGATGTTATAAAATCTATAAATATGTTGCATTTTACAGATGTTGTGACGAGTTTTCTATAATAAGGACACTTCAAAAAGGGTTTGTGGGTCTTCTCGGATAGAGTACAAGTATTAAAAGACATTGTACTAGGGCTCTTCTTGTTTCATTTTAATTTTCTGATCGGTCGAATTTTAAAGGAAACAACTATTAAAATACATTGTACTAGGGCTAGAGTACATGATGGACAACGATGACTTGTGAATGGGGTCAACGTTGAAATGTTTTCAAAATATTTCTATATTACATCATACATCCTTGAGTCTTGAAACCCTCCCATACCATCAAGGCATGTGTCTAGTCTAACCATGTCAAATTTCGATACATACAGACACATATTGAAGAAATTTCAATGTTGGCTCCATTCACTGATCACTATGGGGGGTCGATGCATGGCTTTTTTGGTGGTTGAATTGGAGGTTCCATGACATTTCAAGAGAGTTCCAACAAAGATTCTACAGATGGAAATAACGACATTTGACAATGAGACACCCATTATGAACGTTGTTGCAAACATGAACGATCTCAAATATTATGTGGTCGGGACATTATACATACTTGAGTCTTGTAACCTTCCCATACCATCAAGGCATGTGTCTAGTCTAACCATGCCAAATTTTGATGCATCCAGGCACATATTGAAGAAATTTCAATGTTGGCCCATTCACTAGTGCTCATTATGTGGGGTCGGTGCATGACATTTGTGGTGGTTGAATTGGAAGTTCCATGACATTTCAAGAGAGTTCCAACCAAGATTTTATGGATGGAAACAATGACATTTCAAAAATATGAGACGCCCCATTATGAATGTTGTTGCAAACATGGACAATATCAAAGATTATGTGGTCAGGACATCAAACATCATTGAGTCTTGAAACCCTCCCATATCATTAAGGCATGTGTCTAGTCTAACCATGTCAAATTTCGATGCATATAAGCACATATTGAAGAAATTTCAATGTTGGACCCATTCACTACTCACTATGCAGGGTCAGTGCATGACATTTTTGGTGGTTGAATTGGAATTTCCATGACATTTCAAGAGAGTTACAACAAAGATTCTACGGATGGAAACAATGACATTTGAAAAATATGAGATGCCCCATTATGAATGTTGTTGCAAACATGGAAAATATCAAAGATTATGTGGTCGAGACATCATACATATTCCTTGAGTCTTAAAACCCTCCCATACCATCAAGGCATGTGTCTAGTCTAACCATGTTGAATTTTGACGCATACATGCACAATGAAGAAATTTCAACGTTGGCCCCATTCACTGCTCACTATGCGTGGTTGGTGGAAGAAATTTCACTATGTCATTCCCTTTCAAGGTAGGCCCCATTCACTATGATCACTATGAGACATCCATTATATTTAACATTGATGAAAACATGGATGATCTCAAATATTATGCGGGGACATCAAACATCCGTAAGTATCGAAACCCTCCCATACCTTCAAGGCAACTATCTAGTTTAACCATGTCAAATTTCGATGCATATGGGCACATATTGAAAACATTTCAACGTTTTCCCCATTCACTGCTCACTATGTCCACAAATATATATAACATCCAAATAAATTTCATTCACGCTCTTCTTAGAATATCACTTGGGTTGGGTTTTCTTGATTCACAGTTTCATTCGCTCGGGGAATTCATTCTCAGTTAATGCATTGGTCATTTTGTTAAGTCCTTATCTTGTGTTTTTTTCTGGTTATCTGTGTCGTTAATTTACCGGTTCCATTACGTTCCAAAGAGACGATTACACACTCTTATTGGTATATCGCTTGGATTTTCTTGATTCATAGTTCCACTCACTCAAGGGATTCATTCTAAGGTATGCATTGGTCTATTTGTTAAGTCTTTTCTATTTTATTTTTCTGATTCTCTCTGCCATTAATTTCCTGCTTTTGTTAGGCTCCAAAGAGGGAGAATTACTTTGTAATTAGAGGGTTTTAAGGGAATATATGGGGAAGAGGAAGTCATCAAAGAAGAAGGAGGTGAAGAGAAAGAAGGAAAAGCTGAGCACAGTCTTCAGCTGCCCTTTCTGCAACCATGAGAATAGCGTGGAGTGTCGCATGTGAGTAGTTCTATGCCCATTTTTTCTTTTTTACATTCAAATCCTAATCCTAAACCCCCACAGAGTAAGTTTTGGACATGATTTGTGTAAATTCTAACCTTGTACAATATCTACTGCAAACTGATATTCAGAAAAGAACATAAAACATACAATGACAAATACAAACATTACACAGATATTTTTCACCTGGAAACCCAAACCAGGAATAACCAGCATATATTATATTCATACATTGTGTTACATTGCTTACAATACAATATACATATAGGAGCTAGCGACATCCAAATCCCTAACCCAATGACTTGGATTAGTCCAAAACCCTAATTCGTTAACTGAAAATAGAAAGCCATCGGAAAAAAACCATGTGCCAAAAAAACCACCTAAATATCATGTGGTCTTAGAAATATGTCATCCCGGAAATATGTCGTCCCGAAAATATGTCGTCCTGGAAATATGTTGTCCTGAAAATATGTCATCCCGGTGCGAAAAAAAAATTCAGGGGCGCTGCCCCCGAACCCCTTGCACCCCCCCTCTAACTCCCCTACGTGCCCGGCGTAGACTCTCGGACACTACTACTCGTGCAAAGAATATAACACATACCCAACATTCTCCCACTTGTTGTTTTCTTTGCACACAGGGGGTTATAGGGTTACATAGTCAACAATGCCCATGGATCCTCTACACCAAGAGAACTTCTCAGTGCTCACA
>ML777030.1:342864-377485 GCA_009831015.1 Picea engelmannii | reverse complement strand
AAGTAAATAAAATAGAAATAAAAAAAAATTTAAAATTTAAATAATTAAAAAGAAATTTAAATAATAAAAAAAATAAATAAAAATCAATTATCCTTGGGCATCGTGGGACCTCGCATGAGGCCCATGTTCCCCCCACCAGTTCATTCCCCTCCTAAAACCCTATACACCTCCCATCTCCCTTTCTTAACCCTAACTCTATGTGCCCAACCCTTGCTTCGCCTCTCATTCAGTCGCCTCCCTTCTCTGCACTTTGGTAAGGGTTTTCCCTACTCTAGCCGCTCCGCCCATGGCATTATCTCATGGATTCTCAAGCATTTGATGGCTTGTGTTTTGGGTGATAGCACTGTAACGTCATATGGTTTTCTTTTTCTTTTTATATACTGTGTGGCACAATCGTGCCCCTGTGAGCTCTCTATGGTAGCTGTGTGCGCTTGGTTGTATGTTCACAGGTGCCAAGCTCGAATTTGATGGCTGGTGGACTTGGAAGTTTGACCCACTTCCTATACATTTTTGTTTTCTCAACAATGAGGCATACAACGTGGGGTTCCTACCCTTGGTCGTGGCGGTTGGTCTTGGGCGTTGATTTGTTGTTGTGCGTTTGGCTCTGGTGCTTGGGCGATGGATTGTTTGTATTGTGGCTTGTATGTTAAGTGCATGTTTCATGCCTTGCATTACAACCGTAGTGGTAAAATACATCTGCATTGGAAGACATCACTTTAAACCAACTACCATTTCTCCATGGATTAGAAGGTCATTCAAGAGAGGAGCACCAGAGAGCAGAGATGTGTCGAAAGATCACTCAGAAGAATTCCATGTAACAAAAATGTGTTATGACAAAATTCAATATGAAAAGGAAAGGCTCTTAAGATATAGACCTGGGTCTTGGCTTATTGAGACATGTAGTGCAAAATAAATGCCCCTTGTGGGCTCGTGTGCTTGGCGCTTGGTTTGGTGTTGGGATATGACATGTGGTGATTGTGTTTGGTATAAATAGAAATCATTACAAAATTCCAACTGTTACAACACTTCTTCTAGTTGGGCCTAAAGGATCTGGGAAAGCGCTCTCATTAATATTATACTAAGGGTGCTCAGTTGTGGAAATCAAATATTAGACAGAGCTCAAGTTTTTGTAAATTATGCTACTTTAGTTGTTTTCTTCTTCCATATGGTGATGTCGTTGTGAGTTTATCAGAACTGATATTATTACATTTTTAATATTTATTTTCACTTCAATGGTAACATGCTCTCAGTTGTTGATTTATTTATTTATTTTTTAAACCAAAAAAATGGTTCAATGGATTTGCTTTAGCCTGTACTATGTGGTATTCAAATTTTCTTCTTATTCATTGAACTTTTGTTATTTAGGGTCTCTATTTTCATAGGGAACATTTAACTAAAAATTGAGATAAGTGGGTGCCTTTTCTTTGCAGGCAAGTCATCTGCTGAAAGTGGGAGCCTCTTTTTCCAGAAATACATGGTTCTTGGGTCTTCGAAAGGATTCTACGTTTTCTTTTTATAGTAAAGGCTTGTTAGAAAATGTTGCTGAGGATTTTCCTATCCTAGAAAATTGGATGTTTAATGGTATACAACATGGAGAAATGGTTCTAAGGTCATCTGATGACACCACTAAAAGGATGTTTATGAAGCATAGGGCATGTGACAAATGTGATTATTTCAGTAAAATAAGGAAAGTCGATTTTGTGATATTCGTTGTGAGTGCCTTTCCTGTTTTCCAAATCATGGAAAACATTGATACACTTGCTTCTGATACACTAGTGAAACTTTTCGGCTGCTCGTATCTTTCATTTAAAGGTACAAATTCTCATGGATCCTTTATTTTTTTTTTATTTCACATGATTTCCAACAAATATATCTAATCTTTTGTTGTGATTGGATTTACGCTAAATGACCTCTTTTCTTTTGTTGCACTTAGAAAATGAAATTTTATTTTATTCTAGTAGTAATATATGGGCCTGGCTATACCCATAGGGCTACATGCTACAAAATATTTAAGCTTCCTGGTATCTGATTTTGCTATGTTCATTGACAATAGATATCAAGGTTTGGGCATTACTTTTGTGCTGTAGGTGCGTGTAGAAGAGTTTATTAGCTGTGTGTGAGAGGGTTTAGTGTTTTTTTTTTATTATTATTATATAAAGACAAAATCCCAGCATTGTGGGTGTTCAAGCTAAGGTTTCATTTTTGAAACCGGGCTCTGATACCATATGTAAGGTCTCTGTCCCCACAGAGCCTTATAAAACACAAGCTAAAATAATGAATAAAAACATATTATATCCTGTACAATTTAATCATAACCTATAATCATTTATTATTCAACATAAATTAGATTTATTAACAGCATGTAAATAAGCTTATGTAACAACCACATAACATCACATATTCATGAGAATACATAAATAAAAATATCTCTGTCTGATGCTAAATTCCCGATCTCTGGTTGTCCTCTCTGCTGCTCTGCCCAGACTCTGCCCAAAACTGAATCTTCCTACCTTTCAGCTATGAACAAAGCCTGTACAACTCCCTAGCTCCAGGATTACTTGAGGATTCCTGGCCCTCGAGCCCAAAACTCCCAGCAACCTAGTGCACCCCTATAACAATCCACCAAAACTCCAAAACCAGAAAAATATCTAACAGAAAATACAATCCTTCTCCTACAATAGTGATCCTCTCCCAAAATTTCATCATCATCTCCTGAAGGCCTCTGCCCCCTCATATCCTTCCCCATTCACCACCTCCTCCTTCATATAATGCCACCCACCTCATCCCTCCATTTACTACCTTATCCCTCCACTGAATGTTTCATCCCCCTACATACGTAAAGTTTTATAATAAATAAATAAAAATTATTAAGCTCTTAATTCATTACCCAAACCTTTAAGGAGTTAATTAATCAATAGATATAAACAATTGATAATTAATTAATTAATTAATTAGTATTATTAATAAATAATCATTGTTTAACTAAAATATATTAGGACAATTAATTATTTAATTAATTATACTTGATAAACCTTAAGCAATCATTTAAGTAGGGTTGTTACATTAAGTAGGGCAGCAATCTGAAGACTCTTCATTGGACTTTTGACACATAATGAGAATTTCAAACATTGAAAGAATATATTTTCCATGTATCAATTCTTTCCCTTCTTGACTCGCAACGCCTTTTGAAATTGTTGCAAATGTTTCACATTATGCCATAGGTGTTGTTTTTAATCAAGGAGACATTCAGTGGCATATCATTCATAGACCTTGTTCCAAGCCAGGTTCAACTAAAACACTTATGATAATGAAACACTTATGGTAGGGAATTTTATGTGTTGGTTGAAGCACTCAAGAAATGAGAACACTTATTAGAGGCATTTCGGTGTGCATAAAACTTTGTTGCTCTTGCAAAGGAACTTATTTTTCTCTTCCATTGAGAAACAAGTGTAAGACTATGTTAGGAGGTGTTTACATAGTAGTCAAAACAAATATTCAAATAGACAACTTGCGTTGTGTTGTTCCTCATGCTGTTCCTAGCTATGGAACAATACCAAGGGAATCTATGGAGGCTTTGAAAATCTTCCCCCGCTTTAGGCCTCAAACTGGATCTTGGGCTAGAGGGTAATTCTTGAATAATTTCAGTGTTGACTGCCCATTGTCACTGCTAGTAGTAGCATTAATCTATAATCTTTAATTTCCAAATTTCTATGATTGATAGATTAAATGGTATGGGGGAATAAGATGAAAACAAGTCATTACATTCAAATACTTAGACCAAGGCCTTTACCATTGGCCCATCTTTATCCCACATTGAAGGCACATAATATTGATTGGATGGAAGATGGAAGATGCAGAAGAAGTTTAAAGGAAAACATGAATCTTAACACTCAATGAGCACATAAGAAGGTGCACGTCACTCAACTAGTAGAGAATGGCTTTATGAGATTGTGGAAATGAATGAATCTTCCAAAGCATTATTTTTCTGAATATCAAACAGATTGAAATCGCCCAGATCGTCTTCGTTATGAAGTAGAGGAAATTCCTGCTAGGTCTTTGGATGCTTTGAAACATTCCTCACAAAGGTGGAAACCTTGTTGATATTCCAACAACAAACTCTTCTTCCTTGAATCTCCTCTCAAAATAAGCTTTATAGATTCCATGCACAGTTTTGTCGGACAAAAACACGAATATCTCCGTATTCACACTCAACTCTGTGTTCACACTCAATGAGCACATAAGCAGGTGCACATCACTCAATTGGTAGAGATTCTTGGCACTTGTCAAGTGCATGGCATCTATCAAGTGCAAGACAAAACTTTCAGTTATTATAGACAACATGTTCTAATGTTCTAGAGAGTTAGCAACGTTTCTGGCAACATTAAAAGACACACTTGAAGTAAGGTGTTGATCACTCTTTTCACAAACTAATAGAAGTGAAAATACCAAACAACTGCAAATCTTCCTTATTTGGATGCCTATTTGCATCTTTGAGTCTATGTATGGTTTGTGCTTCACACATTTTAAATCTTTATGAAGCCCATCTAATAGAAATTCTAGGAGATCTTGTGAGTCATGTTGATTGTGTCCACTAAACTTTAGTATCAAATTAGTAAATTTTTCTTTTAATAGAATAGGGTGTTATTAATGTTCTTCATGGAGCCCATAGTTTCCTTAATGGACCACAAATGCTAACACATGCTCTCCATTCATGCCCAAATTCTTGTAAGCAACATCTAAGTTTCTCAGTTGAAAAATATATCTCTTGAATGTGTAATTTTGAAAATTGTTGCTAGTTGATATCTGTTAGACCTCCCCGAGGGGTCTAGATAGTGGAAAGAATTTGGTAATCGGTATAAATTGTATGGGATCTTCCCATACAATTCAAATTTACTACACATTACTATAACAAAAGTGTAGAACCATACATGATTAATGGTGACTTGACACTCATGATTAATACAATTCAGTTTTGCTTGTTGAGTATTCATCTCCAGTGATAGAAGTGTCTTTGAGCATACATAACAAGATATGTTGGGTTCAAATGGTTCGACTAGAATCATAAGAATCTTCCTTGATGGATGTTGTAAGCAGCGTGTCATTCTATAGTTCTTTGAATCATTTCTAAGAAACTTAGTTGTTTTAATTACAATTAGACCTACAATGATTGCATTTGTTATTGATATTGCATGAACATTATTTCCTGCGATGCCTTTCTCTTCAAACAATCTATGCAATTGGATGCCAAAAGAAGAAGATTGAATATTAGCCCAAATATTGAATTAAAAAATATATAGGTTAGATTATTCGTCCCCATAAAATCATAAATAAAATCAATGGAAACAAGTTTTGCCATCCAAATTTCATGACTGAACCTTCATTTCGCCTCGATTTTTTGGAATGGAGATTTCTTGGTAAGTAATTTGCCTAGATTTTTTTAAACCAGTGTGTTTTTCTAACTATTTCGCTTGCATTTTTTCAAATAAGGGTTTTATGGAAACAATTTTTCCTATGGATTTCCTTCTGAGTTTTATAGGATTTCTTCCATAGATTTATTTCAAGGTTTTATGGGACTTACTTTGCCCATAGAATTTGTAATTTTTTTTGGACTATTTCTCTTGCATTTTGTTCATTTTTCATTTTTTCAAATCGAGGCTTTGTGGCAACAAATCCACCCATGTCTTTCCTTTAGATTTCATAGTTTTATAGGAACGATTTCACCCATCAATTTGCACATGGATTTTCAATTTCATCCATAGATTTCCCTTAGGGTTTTTTGGGATTGATTTTTCCCATGAAATTTGGATTTCTTTGGACTTTTAAAGTTTTATGGACACACTTCTCTATAAGATCCCTAAAATTGCAAAGTTGCAGAGATTTTATAGAGATTTCTCCCTAAGAATAACTCGGGAGGGAATATTGCTCCCTAGTTAGCCCACTCCTTTACATAAATATAGAGAATTTACATGATTTACATAAATATAGAGATTTTACATGTAATGGTTACGAGTTTAAACCTAAAGGTCGTGAATTTAAAACTAGGTGATGAAAACTCTATTGATTCTTAACAATGTTGCTAGATCATTAAAACTCCATATACATATATAAAAAACCAATATACTCTTCCATATTTTATTTTAATTTCAAATTCTGTGATTTATATATTTTTCCCGCTTGTGGAGAGCTTTGAATTTATTCTACCATAAACAGCTTCCAGATCTTCCTGTAATTTTTTTTCGACCTTTGTTTACCCCTTTTCAGATCTTCTTTTCAAGTTTTGTGAAAAGAAACAAAAAGGTTTGAATCTTGTGTGGATCTTAGAATGTGGGGATCTAGTCGATGGATCGTCAAATGGATGTGGATGGCCTGAGCTTCATAGACGTATCAGCAGAAGACAATAGCCTCTTATCATCCCCTACTTTAAAGTTGTATACTGACATGGATCGAAATCTTGACTTCCATTCCTTGCCAACAACCAGAGTTCGAGTGCAACAAAGTTCCCTTGCCTCTACCCACCATCGCATATCTCCGTCGGGTGGATATTTTCGTATGATTTTTTGAGTACCCATTTTCATAGATTGCTCGTTCTGTCCATGGAGAAACTTACCCGTGAATATGTGAAACTATACAAAACTATTATTAAATAAATTCCATTCAAAAATTATCACCATGCTTTCAAGTAAGGACATTGAAAAGGCTTCAAAGGGATTTTATTTTGCTATATGTTTTTTAGTTCCAATTTTTTTTATTTGTTTAGGATTTCAAAAGTTTAGCATTTTGGGAATTTTAAGCTTCAGAGATTTTAGGGTTATCATGATTTTCAGTAGCAGAGACCTGTCCCAGGTAGAAATTAGGTAACTTGTTCTGGGAACTCCTTCGTTTCAGTAGAAATCAAATGTTCTGTCCTAGGAAACCTGCCAAGGCGAGAACTCTAACAGAAAAGAAGATTGCTAATACAACATTAAATAATGCCCAGAATAACATAGGGCAGGACCATTAATTTACATTGATTATCTGTGTGATTCAGACACAGATTAGATCATATTAAACAAAAAAATATTATTAATACAACAAAAAAATTTCAGAAAGTGGAATAAATAATTTATTCAACGGAGGAGTACTATACATAGTTTAGGTAAATAAGTCTATAGTTCAACATGTGCCCTCATTCTGGTATCAAGATTACGATATCTTTACTAATATGCACTTTATTATGACACTGACCTTCCTTATGTCGTATGAATGTCTTCTCCCTTATATTTTCATGGAACAAAAGCCCCACCCTCCCCTCACCCCCAAACCAAAAATCTCAAAATAGAAAACAAAAGGGAAAACTAATCGAAACTGAAATTTCAAAATTGTTACATTCCAAAACTACTACATTCAAAAACTACTTTTGACGACTCCATTTGCCAATGTGGCCTCAATTCCACGTGGCTATAGCATGTAGACAGATCAAGAAGCCTCGTGTTGTAGTCTGTTAATTACAAATATGAGCAAATCTGTCTAAATTATAATTTTTTCAAAGACAATACCGAAAAGCAGCATTTTGTGGAATTTTCATTGGCACACGTTGGTTTCCATAGTGGCTCTGCTATGGATGAAATAAAGTGTGCCTACTTGGCATGTATGCAGAAAGAGTTGGAAGTAGTCTAGCTAGAAGACAATCTAGAATTATTTTGTCATTTTTAGGAGACAAGAAAACTTATTTTTCAAATTTTATCGATGAAGTCTACTTTTTTGGATTGTTCTTGTAAATTTCTTCCGAGGGTTGCATCAGCTCTTCACGGGATTCTGTGAGATAGAATTGACATCAAAGCTCTAACTAGACATAGAACATTTCTTCCAAGATGACTCCGCCTCCCTGTAAAATTGCAAGTCTTCAAGATGGTGGTCTGCTTTCTAGACATGAATACAGATGTAGAAAGTAGCTTGCTGCGTACAATTATTGAAATCCCCAGGGGATAATGCATGACTCTTGATTTCTATGTTTCTCACTATGTTTAACAAATTGTCTTAACTAATTATACATTTGAAGAGTAAGGGCACAATAAATGGTTTTTTTCCATTGTTAATCAAATAAGCAGTTAATTAGGCATATTGCAAGCCCCTTTTCCTTTAAAATGATTTTTTCAAAGCATAAGAAGAAAGGAGTATTTATTTTTAAATGCTCCATTTCTCCATGAAGATTTTTCAACAAGAATGTTTCTTCCTTCATTGAGGTATTTTTTATTTGTTTGGATGTTTAATATTTTGTATAAGTTGATAAAAGGAAGCAATCACAGCTAGCCCCACCCGATTTTGTTGGGACTGCTACCACTTTCCTAGGACGCATAGGGCCTTTTAGTTGAGGAATGCCCACCACTCTTCTCTCTGATATCACACAGAAAATCCACCTTAGAATAGAATAAAAAAACATAAAGGAAGAGTGGCTAAGAATCGGCCTGTCAGTCCATATTATCATCTCTAGTTGGTTCAGGGAGGCCATAACAAGCTTGATTCTTATCAGGGCCTGGTGTACCATGGCTCTAACTACAATATGGAGCATGGACTGGCTCATCATATCTTTCAATAACTTTGATCATGGATTGTCAATAATGCCATTATAATGCTCTTGCTACCTTGTAATAAAGTTCTTTTTCAGGCCCCTTTCAAGGTTTGGCCACCCCATGGGACTAAAACCTATGAAGTGCTCTTTCTTTCCTTTTCCATTCTTCTAGTTAAGTAACCAGTCATGGTTTTTTTAAACAAGAACTGGAGAATTTGTATTATCAAAATGACTGCAGTAGAACTATCAGTGTTGTTAGTACATATTTAATCACTACATGCTTTACTATTAACAAGTCTGTACAAGAAATTATACATAGTTTTATGACATCCTATGACAAATTTTTCAAAAAGTATCTACTGCTATATATCCTGAAAAAGAATCCTAAAATACTAATTGCTTTACAAAACATAAACTAGAGGAATGAGTGGTGGTTTGCTACTTCATCAGGTCCTTCTCCATTGCAAGTTGGTTCTTGTTCTACAATGTCTATGGATTCAATCATCTGTGCTTTTGTGTTTTCTTCCTCGTTGTTCCCTTGCATTGAGGCCTAGTAATTTGATGCCATTGAGAGAGCTTCTTTGTTCATTGTTTCTACCATATGCCTAATAAGATTACACTGTCTCCAAGATGGCTAGCTGCTTCTTTACCTATATAAGTGTGCTCATAATTTCTGTAAGTTTTGAGACAAGGGAAAATATTGAGGTCATGTTTCCCTAGGTTATCTCCTCGTGGGTCCTTAAAATTATTCTAAAATCCATAATATCTCGAGGTTCCATTGTCAGGAAGCAAGTTGATACTAGATCATCCTCCAAACTAAATCCTAAGACTACATGGTAACTTAGTTTCCAAACGATCATAACTTTCCCCAATTGCAAATGTCCCCCTATAGCTATTACAATAGAAAAGTTATCTTTTGTTTCAAAGGAAGAGACTATGTTCTACAAACAGAGACAATAGAAACTAGCACTTGGATTTTGCAAAGGATATCCCAAAGAGGATCCAATAGCCTTATGCATAAATGTATACTTATAACACCTACAAGCAGCAGGATGCACAAAACCATTATGCCCAAGACAACAATAAAACACCATGAAAATGGAAGATAGGTAATGGAGACTGAGAATGCCAAAAAGGAACTCACCAAATACTAAACTGGTCCTGATAAAGAAAAACTGAAGGATGACTTGAAGAGAGAGCAACTGATTGAAATTGAACCTGAAAAGGAGCGAACAGAGGAGCCCAAACCCCTTCCACCTAAAAGAACTGCGAATGGATGCTATCCCACCTGCACCTGGGTGTAATAATTCCATGTCTTCAATAGCATATACTCCGGTGTCTTGGAGCATGCCCGAAATGATAAAGGGTCCCTTCAAATTAAATTTTGAGCCCTGGTGGTTGTACTCACGCATGGATGACACTTGCTCGATGTAAGGCTTTGTACTTGACATTAAGCCAAATATTTAAGGGTTAAAGTGGGTAGTTTGATGGCCATTTACCCATAGAGCGCCTACTTTTAACTTAATCACCTTGTTTTTCATTGTGTTAGCCTACTTAATGTTATTGTGGAGAACCTGATTATATGATATTTCCTGGATCTTTGAGGCTTCACATTGTGATCTGGTAAGGATAGAATTTAGTCTATGTTATACTTGAATTTGTTTCATCATAGCTATGATAACTATAGTGGAATCCCCTATTATAATTATTCGTGTAATATTTCTCTCTGTTGCTAATTTGAGCCCCTAAAATAGTGAATAATATTCTACTTTTTTGTTAGAAAGAATTCTAACCCCCATGGGTATGACATTTCCATTGTTCCTCTAGGATCATAAAGGATCCCCCTTGCTTCTATCACCCCTGTAACCAGTAATGTTTTCATCCATGTCCATAATGCAACAATCTACCTTCTAACCATCCTATTTGCCATTTTGTCTACCATTTGATTTGTGGTTCTTCTCACATGGATGAATCTAACCTCTTCCAGGTGTTCCAATGCTTCTTTGATTCATGTAATATGAACCCTCAATTTCCATAGATGAATCATGGTTCAAACTTCATGGTCAATTATGAGCCGAGGCTCTCCTTCATGGTTCAAAATTGTGTTTTTCCACCAACAAATGCTTAGGTGAAAATGTAATTAATTATCTGGAAGGATTTTAACTAAGGAATTTTTCTTTATTTTTTTTATTCTTTGAAGCTGACCTTATTTTCTACCTCATTTTAGTATGAAACAAGTTGCAAATGTCTTCATTTTTGCAGAATTGATTTTTTTTTTGGTAAATCAAAGAAACTTGTATGAACATAGTATAGATTTGCATGTGAGGAAGAGCAACAACCTTTCCTAGAGTGCAGTACAAAATGGTCCAATTACAAAATGACCCAATTGGCTAGCTTTAAGCTTTGGCCCATATTTACTTTTATTATTGGAGGATAGCCTCAAATATCCATGTGTTGTTCTTATACTCGAAGAGTTTTTAGGATCTATCATAAAGTTGTTGATGATCAAAGACATATTCTTTCACAAATTTCACAAGTTGTTGTTATCAATTATACAATAAGTAGTGTGTAGCAGCGCTCAAAGTTAGAGCCTAAGATGAAAATATATTTGAGTGTAACATGGTCTCTTCTTTAGTGACACATGACCAATGTAATATTATAATGTTAGGGTTAGGTTTTAGGTGGTTAAACCACCATAACCAACTTAGGGTAGCCTACCTCGGGCTCCTGTAGTTGTATTTCTTGCAACATCATTAATATATGTGAAATCTATTATTCTCTCCAAACATGTTTGTCTTTTATTGTGTTATGTATGCACCCATATGGAATCCTTCACAAAATTCATTTCAAAGATATGAGTTTTAATCCTACCTCTGTACGTCAGTTGATTGGTTCTACTTCTCCCTTGATATAGTTGTTTTGCTTGGATTTTCTCCTTTCTCCCGCTCTCCTCTTACATTTGATTATCATGCCTTGGAGGTGGAAATATTGGGTGATGGTTAGGCATCCACTTGTATTTCCAAGCTAAACAATGTCTGATATTTTGTTGACTCATACCATGTTGGTGTAATGGTGGTTAAACTCGAATTTATGAACATTAAAGTCATTTATGAATCACCCTTAGTGGGTGGTTATAGCCTAGAGTGTGTGTCCTTAGTGGTCCCTTATTAACATGGTGGCTAGAAGGTGACTTAGTTTTTTGTAATTAATGCGGAAGTTAGCCTAAAGTTAATCACTATAGAAAGGGTTATTGTACCTCATTGTAACACACTGTGGAATCATGTCATGAAATCAATTATTCAAAGGGAAGTTCTTCATATGAGGGTTTTCTCCACTATTGATTCCGTGAAGTGATTTTATGTGATGATGTGCAATATCAGATGGGGCCTTTCGGCCCTAGTGCTAACATGGTATCAGAGAGGGGGAAATGCCTTGTTTCTTTTTGTTATGCTATTTGGTGACACTATGTGAATCATTGGTTCATATTGCAGTAAATGAGCACACACATTCTACCAAACACTCGTGTCACAATGGTGGTGAAGTATTTAGTGTGCACTCTTTTTTTCCCTCAAAAGTATTTCTATGTTGAATCCATTTCTTGTCGTAGTTAAATATGCTTTGAACTATTACTGTAATCTAGAGTTTGAGCTGCTATACAGATATGTATTGACTGGGTCTCAACAGTAGAGAAAGAACATGATCTGTATATAACCATGGGAAAGAAGTTTCCTGTTAGGTTATTCACTTTTCCTGTGGCCTCCATTACCTACTTTGCGCTCTCTACCCTATCTTTTGTCTCAGTTGTTTAGATTATATTTCAATATTGTTTAGCAGAAGCGTGATTTACATGGGTGTTTATTTCATTGTGTAGTGTTTCATATCTAATCATAAATTTTTTTACAGAAAATTTAGTTTGGTGCCCCAGATTAATGTTTTTACACAGTTTTTTTGGCATTGATACCCACTGTGAGCTTGAGCTTGTTGTTTTGGCATGCCATACTGAGTTTATGCCTTACAGATCGAGTCCATCTAGCACACACAAAAAATCCTAGATGTGGGTTGAATATCTCTACATGATTCTCTCTGAGATGCCCATGGGTTGTTTCATATCCTATAACATCTCACCCTAGCCTTGCTTCATAACAACAGATCTTGGTCCTGTTGCAACACAAGATCATTGCCCATTACAACCAGTAACTTTCACGCAGTTCTCTACATTTTTTTGGCACAACTTGGGCTTCTTGCAACTTCCATGTATTACTTACTGTGGGCCATGGAAGTTTATACGATCTGCATGGAAGCTCATCGTTAGTTGTATCAGTCAAGAAAAATCAACAATGTAGAATTATGTTCTTATTACAAGGCTTATAATTGAGAAGCAGATCTCAACATGGGAACTATTAGTTGTTTTTATAACGAGAATTGATGATTAAATTATAAATTTACAAGATCTTGGAAGTAAGATATCCAAGTGTTCTTCCCTATTAGCTTTTGATGGAATAAGGAAGATGGGATTTTGACATTCCGTCTCTAACCATGAATACATGCATATAAATATTTTCACACTGCTTATTTTGTTTTCCAGGTGTGACCATTCTATAGAAAAGTGGATTTTTCTTAGCTATAAAGAGGTTCTCTATAGCCACTTCATCAATGGCCACATGCTTGAGCACTATGAAAACACTGGGCATTTCTTGGCTATCAACTACAAGTATATTTTCAATAACTCTTGTGTTTTCATGTAACTAGGTTTCTCTGCCACTATATGGAATATTTTTCTTTATCTTTTGCAACGATCTTTCAGTGTGGTGCTTTTCATGCGATGCTTATTTAGATGCACAAGTGATTTCACAATTACATCTAGCTTATGAAACTGGGCACTTGTTCAAATTCAGACTGGATCCTCCACATCGCTCTGATGGGAATGGGATTAAGCTGCATTTCTAATAGGTGGATATCATTTGTAGTTACAAGTATATTGAAATTGTTTTGCATCAAATGATAAATTAGAATTGATTTTCTAGAGCTAGACTTAGTTGTGGAATTGTATCCAAAGAAGTAATGACATGAGAGTAAACATAAAATGTTGTTAGTCTTTTTCTCTATTATTTTGCGTCATGCTTTTCTGTACCTGGATTTTGGGACTTAGTATTCTACATAGACAATTACTTCATCTTTGTGTTGAAGTTTCTCATTATTTTGGTAGAGGAAATATTTTCCTTGCGGGTCTCTAAAATGGTCATTGAATTTTTTTTCTTAGAATGCTAAGTATTATTGTGCTATAATTTGAAACTAAACACCACTATGAGTTTTGGAAAGAGAAATTAGTTTTGAAAGTTGTGCAACTAGGAAGCTTTTAATAGATCTCAAAGTTACAAATAATTAGATTCCAATATCAAGGTTCACCCATTTATTAAGTGTCTTGTGGAACCACATTGTTTCTCTATGATAATCGAAAATTCATTATCATTGTGTTGTGGGAAGGAAATCATATATTTTACATTCATACAAGCTATTTCAGAATGTTCAAGGATTTTTAATAAATATGATGTCAGAGGAAGGATTTGTGTCATGTTACAGAGAAGTTGGGCCATCTCTTATTGGCATCGCACCCTACATTGCTACTAACTTCTATATTTTTTGAATTAGTAAAGAAATATGTTTTCCAGAGAAGTGTAGGAAGAAGACATATGTGTCTTTTGCAATTGTTATTATTTTGGCCTCTTTTGCAATTACTAGTTTAACTTCTATGAGATCATGATCATCATCATATTGTTTGAAAGTTGTTGAATTAATTGGTTTTCTCATAAGGACTCGTAGATGTATATGGTGCTACTATGGAGAGTCTAAATATTGCAGCAATAAATTGCAAGGAGAGCATTAGGGGTCGGTTGTCATGTACCCACTAGAATAAATGATTTTAGACAAACAATGACGAGCTCTACTTAGGCAATGTTAACTCAAACTAAAAATCATTAAAGAATGAAGCGTCCATTTCTAAATATTGTTTATCATTATACAACAATGGAGCTATGAATTAGTGCTCAAGCATGGTCTCTAGGGGGATATTGAATACAACACCCTCTATAATTGAAAACTTTGATTCAACCTTTTAGATATAGTTGATGAAATAGGTGGCCCATTACTAATATATCACCCAGATCAATTCTTCATGTTTTGTTAACATGTATTTATATTTGATACCGATTCATCGTATATTGTTTCACTTATGATCCACAGTGGTGTTCTAGATCCATATGTGAGAAAAAATTCTAACGAACTAGCAGATTGTAGAAGCTCCTCTAAAAATAAATATTGTTTTCTTACATGGATACCCCTGGTTTTAAGAGAGAAACAGTTTCTCCTCTTAATTGGACATTCTCTAGGTTTTTAATGTGTTATAGTTATAAAGGACGATGTTGAAAAAGAAATGGAAATACAACATGAGTTGGCTTGCACTGTTCAACGTTCAGTTCCTTTGTGTAAACAAAAACTAGAATGCATAAATGCAACATTATTGGCAACTATGCCACTATATAACTGCATTAAATATAACATAATGGTTATTGGATTAGGAGAAAGAGGTTATACAATCCATTTTGGAAAATTTTACTTCATGTTCAACATGGAAACAAGAGGTTATACATGGTTATTTCATTTTCTTAACTCCAGAACAAAGTAAAAAAATTTCATATACATTATGTACCAATCTATTGAATCTTCTAGAAACTCAGAAGAATATAGAACTTTATAGCTAAATTTTAATATTCCTATATATGTTACCAGAAACAAGAAAGGAAAAGTGGGTACAATACAAGAAATGAAAATTCTCAAGTTTCGTACATATACAGTTTTGGGTTATTTTAGAATTTTTTAATATATATGTGAAAATAATAACTCCAAAAAAGTATCCATTGATGCTTTTTACTGCTTAACATGGTACCTTTGTATGCTCCCTCTATAATGGAAATAAAAGTACCTACAAGGTGCAACTGGGTTCTCAAGAAGTAATAAAAAAGATGGATTGTTAGTTTATGCTTATGTTACAAGAAGATTTTATGTGTTCCATTGCCATTGAATTTGTAGTGATTATCATCACTCCATCACTATTTATCAGAACAATATGTCTACCTCTAGATCTTCTAGAGGAAGTCAATCGATAGTTGAGAGTCAACTTAGAGGTCAACTGGGTAGTCGAGTAGTTGATTGGGTTAATCAAGACAATCAAATTGTAACACCCCCTTCAAAATATTTCCCAACCTATGGGGATGGGATGCTACCTTGGTTCCAAAATATCAATATAAATTTGAAACCATTAAATTATAAAGCCATTTCAATTCATACATGCATGCAATTAACTAATGTATTGGAAATAAACATGCACATACTCATTTAAATTGAGGATTTTGTTTTGAAATACATTCATAAGCAGAACTCAAACTTAAATGTAGATTTATAGATAGATATTTGAGAGAAAATATTGAACATTGGTTGTCTTCTCTCCAATATGGTCCAAGAAATTGGTTAGATATAATTAATTTCCCACCCAACTATAGGCATCCATTGCAGATGCCACCTTAGGCTTAACCAAGCTATTCACAACTAAACACTCCAAGCCACCATCTAGTCATCAAATAGTCATGGAATTCCCATCCATTGAGAAACTCCAAGATTATTGTAGTCCATGGACAAGATCTCTTGGAACATTTGTGAGGTTGTACCATACAAATGTGATAAAGATTAAAGGGTGCATTAGAAGAGCAACACAAGTGTGTGCACTAGGGGATTAAAGTCTTCAATTGTGACCAATCAAATTCAATCCATAGTAAAAAAGAATATCAAAGAACTAATATGGGTACACATAAACCTGTAGAGTAAGGATATGAGTGGTTATCTTGGTGGGCATTGTGAGCATTACATTAAGGTGGTTGATGCTTCATTCCATATTTTGAAGCTCACATTCATTAGTCAATTGGGGCTTCACATTCTAATGAGGTGTTGAAAGACCCCATTCTAAGTCAATACTCCATCTCCTTAGAAACCTTTAACTAATGAAATGAAATAGTCAATCCTTCATCTCCTTAGAAACCATTAGAAACTATAATGAGGATGCTAGCCTTCCACATATTCTCTTATCAACCGTTGGCTAACAGAGAGACATTAAGTCATCATAGGCGATTATCTTTTTCCATTCAATCATTAAAAGGCCCTCATGTCAAGGGTGAATACTTTGTTTCGGTGAGGCATTGAAAGGCCTTCATACTAGGGGTGAAGGGCATTGCATATTGGTTTCGATAAGGATTTGAAATTTCACATTTTTTGGATTAATGGGGATCGTGTCCCAGTGAGGCTTTAAAAGGCCTTCTTGTGGTTTGGTTACTTTGTTCCAATTAGGTCTTGAAACATAGGTCTACTTGTTTCTAGTAAGACTTTGACCAACCCTATTTGGTATGTCATTTGAGGTGCATACTTAATTCCAATAAATCCTTTAAGGTCCTTTCATTTAAGGTGGTTCCAAAGGGTATTCCATTTTATTCTAGAGTGATCATCCCTTATCTTACAAAAGATAATATTTTAAGATCAATGCTTCAAATTATAAGGTCTTGCTTGAAAATAATTTTTATTTGATTCTAGTAATAAATCGTGCCAACCTTATTTAGGCCTTGTAAGACATTAAATGGGTTCTTATATATCATCATAGAAAATGTAAGGTCTTGTTATTTATCTCCTTTACATAAGTTTTCTTTTTTTCTCTCCAAAAGTAATTAGAGTTCTATCAAGGGATGTTTTCCCCAAAGCTCTTAATATGGATAAAAATTCATCTTTTCCCCAAACATCATAGGTTGATGACTAAAGAATCACATGAGATAGTTCAAAATCCACCTCTCACCCATTTGTTCACTACAAAGGTTGATCCAAAATGGATCATGAGACAAAGTCGAGATGACTTTATAGATTGAAGGTGTTTTTGACCAAGGTTGAACTTCAGGGCTTCAAACCCATGAGATCAGAAGAAACTTATAGACTTTTGATGAGACATATGTGGAAGGGGAGTGGATCATTGTGTCTTGACCACGACTTTCTGGTCGGTGGATGATGAGTTCATAGTCCACTACACTCACAATTTTTGTTGTTGTCGTTCTACAATGCAGTGTTGTGTTTCAATGACACCATATTTAGACACTGCAGCGAAAACTAAGAATATTTTGGTTCTAATATGTTCATAGTGGATCATACATGTATACATTTTTAGCTGCAAAAATTTCTCTTCATTGTGAGATATGATGCTAGGATACTAACTATTGTTGTTGGCCCTCAAATTCACACTTCAAAATCTTTTATTTATTTTTATCCATAATTTTTTTTGATTAATTAGTGGGAGATATTAACCCCAACTCTGCACACTTTAATGTTGCGGGAGAGAGATTTGAACCAAGCAACACTTTTATGAAAAACCAAAGACTTATTGGCTTTTGGATGATCTCCAACCACACTTTATAATATAATTATAACACTTTTGGGTAATTTTTAATAACTTAAATTGGAGGAGTAAGAGGTTTCCATGTCTTTAATTTATAAATCCTTTTGGTATCCCTTCTAAGATAAATTTGTATGTTGTGTGGAAACGTAAACCTCAAATTTGTTGGGGTCATTAATTAAAATGATAGTCTTTCGACCTAACTCCACATGAAAGGCAGAAATGATTCCTTGAGGCTTAAACATGTGGCCATCAAATGCCTTCAACATGGTGTTTGAATGCACAAGCTCCGAGGAATCGATATCTCTCCAACATGACAGAGACATAATACAAGTGGAGGCCCCTTCATCAACAATAATTTTGAATATATTCATCCCATGCAAGACTACTTGAATTTGAAAAGAAATCTGGTGGGGGAGTCTAACCTAACTTTGGTCCATGTCAAATGTAATTAAACTAGTATATGAAGGGTCCACCCCTCATATAATAGACAACAACGCTCTTCGTTTCATTGGGAAACATTGAAGGACTTCGAGGCCCGACATGGCACATGGTGTCTGGGTTAAAGCTTCCACAATACTATATTATGGGAAACCCATGCGTTGGGATTATGTGTAGACCTAGGAAGCACACCCTTTGGTTGGAAAAACACTGTGTAAAGTGATGGCTCTTCTATCTGGAGAGGTCCAATAGGATGGGAAGTAGATGTAGGGTAATTATTCGAAGATCCGCTCTCTAGATTCTTGTAATTACGAGCCCATCATAATTATGAGTCCATGTTTCTAAATTGACCATTTGGCCACAGATGTAAATGTTGGCACTTGATGACATGTACTTTATTCAATAGTCTAAGGGATGGAAATTGAATGAGCGATACTTTCTAGTAGGGTATCTTGAGACCTCCAAGTACTTTCTTCAATAGTCTAAAGCTACCCAAACACATTTTTCTCAAACTTCACTTTCCACATTGAGATTCCTTGCCCTAACTCCTCACAATCTTAAATTAGGGAAACCCCCTTCAGTCCGAGGAAAGCTGGCTTGAAGTGAAAGAGGGTTGGTGAGGTGACAGGGGCCTTCCCTCTAAGTTACACATGATTGCAGTTGAGTTTTCAGACATTAGCTCAATAATTGCGAGTTCATGTGATAACACACCTGGGACATATCCTAGTGATCCTAAAGCTCATTAGACAAGACTCCCTTTACCATTGGAAGTTAGTCCTCCTCCTCAACCAACCTTGCCTAAGACCGATGATATAGATTTAAATATTGATATGGCTAGTATCTTAGCAAAGGTTAATGTACCTGTCCATTTAAGTATTGATATTGTATTTTTTTTTAAATACCTAAAGCACAATCTCTATTGCGATGTCTTGAAGTCTCGATCCCATAGAAACCACGACATAAATGATACCTCTTAATGTCGCTCTTGCCACATCTAAGACATCTCTCTTGCCACCTCCAGGACATCGCTCTTGCCACCTCCAAGACGTCGCTCTTGCCACCTCCAAGAGTGTCACTCCCATAGAAGCCACATCATAGCTAATACCTCTTAACATCGCTCTTGTCACCTCTCAGACATTGTTCTTCCCACCTCCAAGACGTCTCTCTTGCCACCTCCAATATGTGGCAAGAGCGACATCTGGGAGGTGGCAAGAGCGACGTCTTGGAGGTGGCAAGAGAAACGTCTTGGAGGTGGCAAGAATAACGTCATATGAAACGTCAGAAAAGAGACTTCATGTGAAACAATGTTTGAGGGGGTCAGATGTTTGTCATTCTCCCAACAATATAACGTGGCAATTGCGTCGAACACGCCGTCGAAATTTGACCCAAATGTACTAGTGATTTCAAGAGAACGTGGAGAGAAACCCTTCATAGAGATATGGAAGGGTTCATGGTCATTACTCTCTAACCAAATGATAACGGTCGTTGCAAATGTGCCTTCCGATCATTATATATATATATATATATATTATCTTTGTGTGTGTGTGTTATTAAGTGTGTTTTGGATATGTACGAGATAGTTGTATAATATAGTATAAAGTATATCATTAGCGAAGCATGTATTTTGGATATGTATAAGACACTTAATGCATAATATACTAAGATTTATAAAGTGTATTTGTAAAGTATATTTGTACTAGAGCATAGTATCTTCGTTAGTAATTATAATAAATATTTTTAAATTTATTTTTTTCTAAAACATTATCCATTTTTTGTATTTATGTTGCACGAGAATGTGGATATGAGTGTTTGGAATGAGTAGAAGTTTCCCTCAAATTATATATTAAAAAATATAAAAAAATATTTTAGATTACAAGGTGTCAGATAATGATACATTTTAAATCTTATTTCAATAAAACTGAACATGAATTGAGAACAATGTTAGTCCAGTATACTATTTCTCCTATTAGAAAATGAGAAACAAAATTGAAAATACTCATATAAAATTTTAACATCTTTTTAAAATCAAACTTTACATATATAAACTTCAAACATATTTGTAAATTTGAAGCATTATTCTTGTTCTCATTGGAAAAAGCTAAATAGTACTATTCTTGTAATATGAAAAATACAATAAAAGTCAATGCTATGGTTGGTTGATAGCAACAAGGAGTAAATGCTTGTCATGGATAGGGTATTGATTTATTCCACTTTCATGTTTAGTGTGGGCTTGAAGAAATAGACACATGCATCAAATGTTTTTCATACCCACAACTATAAACTCCTTATTAAGTTTTTTTACTTGAATAATTTTTAAAATAATATTTAGTGTAGATTAGCCTTTGTTTTATTCTGATATTTTAAATAAATATAATAAAAATATTCGTAATAAATTATGTATGTGTAATAATATAATAAAAATATTTACATTTTAATTTAATAGAATTTTAATTTAAAGATCTCTATTTGAGAAAGTGGTCCTAAGCTCCAGTTCTGAAGCTCTAGAAATCATAAATGCTGAAAATATGGATAGCAATTCCCATACAACTATGCAAAATAAATTTTTTAATTACATAATAATTTGTTAAATTTACTTTCAATATCTTATATATTTATGTTTTCTTTGTTATTTTAATCTTGAATACATTGTTCTGAATATATCATTCATCTTTTAAATCATACTTCTTTCTTTTTAAAACTTTGAAAATAATAGATGTTGTTGTGAATCATTCATTTTTAAAATCATACTTCTTTTTAAAACTTTGAAAATCCTACTATTTTTCATATACAAGACATGCTTAGGTTGTTTTTTTCAGGTTTCCTAGCTTTATTGTATTCATAAACAAGTGATGGAGGGCAAGTTTGAAAATAGAAAATACTACTGCCTTCAAATTGCAAGTTTGAAAATAGAAATTACTAGTGCCATCAAGTTGCAAGAGGTCTGGAACTATGATAATACTCCTCTATGATAAATTATGCAAGGATATCGTTATTCCACTAATGACCAAAATAGGTCAATAGGGCTAGAAACTACAACATGCCCAAATGTGCAATAAGGAAGAGAAAAAATCATCTCCTTAATTCCACTAATGACCAAAATAGGTCAATAGGACTAGAAACTATAGCATGCCAAAATGTGCAATAAGGAAGAGAAAAAATCATCTCCCTAAATTACAATCTCTTCGAAGGGAGAAGGGAGGAGGCAATATCTAGGTCTCTTAAGAAACATAAAACATAAAATTGGAGGAAAATGGTTGTTAAAACTGCAATTCTTGGGCATTTTGGAAAACTCATGTCAAACACTATAATTTTGTTTCACATTAGATCTTAGTTTCTTAGAAAATTGGAAGAAAAAACCCTGCAGTCCATTTAATCAATTTAGGTTTTGTAGATTTTGGATCCTTGGCTTCTTAAATTAACACTCTACATAGAATTCTACTATGGTAATTTAGCAACAATAATAAAGAAATATATAGAAATATATGGAACTAGAAATCTATGGAACCAACAGAAGCAAAAGTATATATGTTATCTCTCCTTGCTAATGTAAAGAGTGAAATATGTCTCTTCACACTCCATCTCCATCTACGTGATATATCATTCTTGAATCTTAATGTATTTTATGTTGACTGATACCAAAATATAAGATGTATTTTAGAAAAATAAATAAAAACTTTGGTACCAAAATATAAGATACAAAATTCATAATATATCATTCTTGAATCTTAATGTATTTTATATTGATTGGTAGTAAAATATAGGATATATTTTAATAAAATAAATAAATAATTTGGTACCAAAATATAAAATACATTTAAAAAAAAAAAAAAAACTATATTAGTGCAATATTTATATAGAATAAGCTCAATATTTTTCCACACTCAGCAATACAGATAGATGATACAGATATATTGCATCTATGCAAGTTTATTTTAATATTTGAAACAGTTAACCACAAACAAATATTTCAGCCCTTGAACCCATAAGTGTACTTACTTTCTAGATATCCAAATAATAGTGTGAATTCATCCATATTTGAGCAAATTAGTTAACCAAACCAGCAACACTATTTCCAATTCCAACACGTGTTTAATTTTTACAAGACAGAATTCAGAATTGCTCATGATTGCATTAGAAAATCCGATTTCGCTATGCCTGTTAATGTGCTTCAGAGTTTTGACAAACTCTGAAAGAAGCATTAAAATTTGAAACAAATTAAAGGAGGCTTATCATGAAGACCATCCATGGATGATTGAAGGAACTAGGAGGTTACTTATGATTTATGCCACAATCATTATGTCCATTCTCAGCATTTAAAATATTATGATAGAAAGTAAAATAACACCACACCCTGTTCCTAGAAGATACCAGGTATGGTTTGGAAACCCTTGAGTCTAAACTATGAACAGATTCTACAATGTTAATCGTTAATCAACCATTAAGTGAAATGTCATATCACTATATCAATTATGTAACGAGAACAAATCAAATTTATCCCCTTCAAAATCTGGATGCCACATTGCATTCATAACTTCAAAAATGTTGCATGTAATTTCTCTGCAAAACCCCCATCTTGCACAAATTTTCTTTGTAAAACCTTTGTTTCATTCCATTTTTCACATGAAAAATCTTGTCTGAACATAATTTCTATGAGGAATCCAATTTCAACATACCTAGGATGTATCAGTCGATGCAGAGAGCCCTGGTCACGAGTTCCAGCAGCGAAATCAGTTCAGAAAGTAGTAATCTTGAAGGAATCATATTAGAAGTTAGAATAGATAGGAACAACTCTCCCACTGAACAACTCTTACCACAACGAAGATGCATTTGATATTTGAGGCATGGGTCCAAATTTCATCCAATGAATGAAGGTGATATAATTAGTCGAACGATGATACAAAGCCAGTTGGATAATTCACATGGAACAAATGCTAACCATGCAAGTGCCAAGCCAGATGGATAACCATGCAAGTGCTTCAGCGCATGGACATATCAAATATTGAACGTGAGGAGACTGTTGTGTAGAAATATATCTTTTTTGCTGATAACGTGATGATCATAATGGGAATGGAAAGGGTTATGCCACCATTGTTTTCATCAGTGGGTTCACCTTCGATTTGATATGCACTATAGAGATGTGAATAAATGCAATTAGTCCATCTGCTAGATCTCACTTGAGCGGGCAACGCTTTTACCTGAGAAAGAAAAACGATGCAGAGTGACCTCAAGCCTGTAGTCCAACCAAATCGTCCGGACCACCAGCATTGTAGATTCTATTACTATAAGGACTATGAAGGGAGGGAAAAAGAAAATTTTTTAATAGGTTACAATACATCTCACAACATTTGTGTTGTATTTCGAATTTATTAATAGGGATCAACTTCATCACCTAACATAATTTGAAATTGACATTGTTTCTATATTCGTTGCATTCAATATACGTTCAGTATCAAACCCAACCATGAGCCCTTGTCTAGTGGAATTTATGATTTCATCTTGATTTCTCATAATCATATATAAATTTTACATATTCTTAACATTTCATGATATTTTATATCAATACATCGTGGTCTCAAGTCCTGGGTGTTCTTATGTGGGATATGGAGCAACACAGGGAACGAGAACTTTCCTTGTGGACTCTATTAGCCCTGTGGTTTCCTTCAATAAATACGTCTGGAACAATGGTTTGCTTCTCTTTGTTTTTCTTTGCTGCGATTTTAATTGTTGTTCTTTGGTTTTTTTTTTTCTCTTTTATGTGACTCGAATAATTTAATTTGAAGATTTTTGTGAAACTAAAACTTCATGTAGAGGTCAAAATAAATTTTGGAGTAGGGTTTTCTTAATCTAACTCATCATCATATTACAACAAGCTTGGGGACAACATAACTAGTAACTTCTTATGCTAGTTTCTATTAGCCAGGCTTAGCAGGAAATTGATATGAACATTGATTATAATATTGCAGGCAAACAAAAAAAGAAGAAGTTATTTGCAAAGGGTTCTAACACAATTTGTTATTCAATCTATACAAATAGATCACTTAATATTTAAGGTTGGTCACTTGTATGTAACAAATTATAAAGGCTAGTGGTGAAATGATATACCCTATTCTTCAACCTTTAGGGAGAGATTGCATCCTCTTTATGGAATTGATTTGAATTGGAGGCCACTCCTTTTCTCTTCTTGGGAGACACTTCCTCATCTTTTTCATCAAAATCTAATCATTTTTACTTTTGTCGATCCTCTCTTGAAACTGGTTGGAAGTCTTCCTTCAAATTGGATGGAATCCGCAACTTCTTTCCCTTCCTATATGCATGGATGTTTGAATATTTGCATCAATGTTTCCTCCACTTGGTGGTGTCTTTTACACATCAAAATTACTCACTTTAATGATGACATATTTTCGTCATGACTAGTGTCGCAAGTGTCGCATTATTTGCATTTGTAAGAGATTGCATATTCATCTCTTTGCATAACTTTCGAGTCAGTCAAAACACTATATTGTCCATGACATTTTTCGTTTTGAGTAACATCAAACATAAAAATCAAGTGCTAAACTAAAATTGATTAGACATTTTTACATCTTCTGGTAGCAAACCTACATTAGATTAGTTGTAGGGATTTGCAATAGGTGTGAAAGATAACTTTCCAAAGTTGCAAACAAACATAGGATCTTGTGTTAGGGAGCGGTGAAATCCAATTTCTACATTTTGTCTTGGGAATCCCTTCTCACACAAGGGTCAAACCTGAGGTTGCATTGAGACTAGCAGAGTTACTCACCCTTCTTTGTTGGTCTTGGTGTAGATATTGCATGTATTATGGGGTTCTCTTGAAGGTATACCCATAATGATGAGTGGAAGCCTTTCAAGTTGATTTCAAGCTAGATACCTTGCCCTTGCACATGGATTGGACTATCGACTGTTTCCCCAAGCATCATTGTTGTAGTTGGTAACCTTAGTGGCCTATCTACTTAGGGTCTTTACATAGAGTGACTGTGGAGGGGAAAGTCATCACAGTACCTAGAATTTACGTTGGCCAGACTCACTCGGACTCCTTGAAGGGTATACCCACAATTATGTGTGGGAGTTTGCACCAGGGTGGAAGTCCATTAAGCAGGTCATCAATGTAACTTTTTCACTTGCTCTATCTCAACCCCTTCTTACTTTGTTCCTATGATGTTGGATTTCATCACCAGCTAGTATGCTCATTGTGAGAAGGTTTTGTTTGCTTTCTTTCTTACTAGATTTTTAGCGTGTGTTGTTTGTTCTCCTTAGCAGAACCTAGGTTGGATCTTTATTTTTATGGCGTTAGTTCCTGGAATGACTAATGAAGGAACCCCTTTGGCATGGGAACCCTTTGTTTTTCCTTCTTAGGGAAATGTTGGTCCTCCTTACATCATTACTTTGAGCCTTCCATGTCTCACAATTGGGTTACTGGTATGGTTTCTTTCCACTCCAGTGATCTCGAATGCAAGTGATTCAGATGTAAGCACACCACCCACACATCAACCTCATGTCAACTTTTCACCTTCTTCACCCATTAAGTCTCCTTCCCTTTATCCTTCTTTGCCTAGTGAAATCTCTAAAGAAAGTTATTCAGGTTGATAAGAAGAAGAAGAAAGGGAAACAAAAGAAGAAGAAGAACCAGAAAGGGACCAAGCCTCCAACTACATCAGATGTTGTATCTAAGCAACCATATACTGTTAGTAGTACTGGGAGTGTTGATGAGGTCGATAATATTAAAATGAAGAATATGTAACCCAAATTCCCTTGTAGTCTTTGTAAGGGTGACCACTTTCTGAGGGATTGCCCTGGTCTTCCCAAGGTATTAGAAATGTGGTCCTCGATGTCATCAACCCCTTCTAGTCATGCTCTTTATGCCCCATCAACTAGTGACGTTAAGGTTGGTAAGAAGAAGATAATTGTCAAATTTCCTTGTATGTTATGTAAAGGTGATCATTATTCTCACCTTTCTCCTCGTATGGATGAGGCTTCTTTTCTTTTGGAAAAGATTCAACTTCCAACTGGTTATCGAAATATTTATCCTAATCCTTCATTAGTTGATGGAATGGTCAATCCGGTTCCATCCCCAAATAGTCTGATTGATCATTTGGTCAATCTAGTTTCATCCTCGATTGAATCACTAACCAAAGTAGTTGATCCAGTTCTGTCATTGATTAGCCCCCATTTTCATATGAAAAGTTAAACCCAAGTGAATGATCTAGTCCCTTCATTGGTCAATCCCACTCCTCCTCTGACAAGTGCCAAAGTGGTTTCTCTAGTTACATCATCACTCAATCCCACTCCTCCTCTGACAAGTGCCAAAGTGGTTGCTCTAGTTACATCATCACTCAATCCCACTCCTCCTCTGACAAGTGCCAAAGTGGTTGCTCCGGTGACATCATCAGTCAATCCCACTCCTCCTCTGAAGAGTGCCAAAGTGGTCATTGTGGTTTCGCCATCAGCTGATCCCACTCCTCCATTGAGGAGTGCCAAAGTTGTTTCTCCTGTTAGATTGTCGGTCAATACCACTCCTACTCTGAAGAGTGCCAAAGTGGTCGATCCAGTTCCACCATCGATCGATCCTACTCTCCCTCTATAGAGTTAACATGATATTTCCCACATTTTTCTCGCTGATACAAAATCTACTGTGTTGGGGACCATTCCTCCTTCTCCCGCGAAACCCCCTCCGAGTAATGAGGCCACACTTTTTTATTTGGGTGAGCTAACTACACCTCGTCTTCCCTCTCACATTCCTTCCAAGATTACATTATAGGTTTGTGGTCGAGCCATTCCTCAGATACTAAGAGATGAAAGTTCGTCTATTAGTATTTTGTCCTCTATTGCTTGGAAAGATTTGGGTTGTCCTCAGCTTCTGCCGGTTACCCAAACTATGTTTTATTTTAATAGAAGAACCAATCACCCTTTAGGATTCCTTCATCAATTTCCCATAACTTTGGGAGGGAAAATTGTCATTATTTATGTTATGGTAGTCCAAGACCCCTTGGATTTCGATTTACTCCTTGGGTGAGATTATTTCTATGACATGAAAGCTATTATGTCCACTTTATTTCATGTGACGTCTTTCCCTCATGATGGAATAATGGTGACTATTGATCAAATTTCATTTGTTGTCCTTGAACTGACTATCAACCCAATGACCTCCCTAAACGGGTCTTATATGAGGTCGATATCACCCCTGCCGCAGGTCAATTATGTGCCATTGTCTCCCATGACCTCAACTCCAGATGACTTAGATCCGATAGTTGGCATGGTGATCTCTTAGGTAGGGCTATTGGAGCATGATCTCATTACCCCTAATGAGACCCTCAACATGTGCTCCATCTAGAGTATTCCTCTTCCATCCATTGAATATCTCTTGGAATCCATGACCGGGTTTTGTCCCTTGACATGGAGTCCTTCTAGAGAATTATCCTCTTGGAAGCCATGATCAAGAAAATTTCATGAGCATAGTTGTTCCTCTCTCTGACAAGCTCATTAAAAAATGAAACAGAAGCTACGAGCATAGTTTTTATTTTGTTGTGGAAATCTCATTAAAAAATGAAATAAAGGTCTTGAGCATAGTTTTCCTCTCTGTAACCAGTTCGTTAAAAAATGAAATAGAAATCTGGGGATTGAACCTGGAGCCCTAAACATAGTTCTTTTCTTATGTCAATCTTGTTAAAAAATGAAACAGTCACCTCTCCCGTCAGATCGACTCTTTCGCCAGATCTCGTAGATGTCGAGTCGAGTCTTTCATTAGGTCTCGTATTTGAACCTTCATTTCATCCACTTGTATCCTTTTTCTCCATCTAGTAGAGAACTTGGTGAAAACCTCAAAGTCAGTGAATGAATTGAAGCTTGGGGGGCATTGTCTCCATCCTTTGATTATCATTCTAGAGTTAAACCACTAGATTTTCAGGCTGGGGGCATACCGAGCATAGTATTAGTTCCTTCTCATGCTTGAAAAAACATGAGAATTCAATCGTGTAAACTTTTATCTCTTTTTTGGACTCGCACGGTTATACGAAAAAGGAACCCCGTGGAGTCATATTTAAGCTCTTTTCAGACTCTATAAACATGAAAATATTGTTGAGTGATCTTACTTCCTTTCCCACTCGTTAAAAGGTTTGAAAGGGCATCTTTCGAGTGATAATTTATCTCTTTTTTGGCCTTGCAAGAATAACATTACAAAAAAGGACAACAATGGAGTCGTCTTTAAGTCATTTTCAGACTCTCTAAATATGAAAAACCATTGATTTTACCTTCGCTGGACTCGTTAAACAATCATACATTGAAGGGACCATACGAGACCGAACCCTTACTTCTTCAAATTTGTTAAAAAAAGGAAGAGGGAATTACCGAAGGTGAGTTATATCGAGCATGTGTTACCCTCCTCGATCTCATTAAATTAAAAAGAGGTACTCATCTATCTGTATGGGGGGGAAATTGAAGGAATCAAGCCAAGCAGTTTTTGAGAACATTATGAGTAACTCTTACAATCGCCCTTGAAAATGACATTTTATCTTTTCATGCATTTTAATCCATTGAACCTCTGCACTGGACCAATCTTATGATTTTCCTTACTCCTTTGGGTCACACGGTGAAAGTCACAATATCCATGTCATGTTTCTTTTGTCGTGCCTCGGTGTTCAAGGGAAATATCTGCGTCGAGAGTTAACCATCACAAATATCCTATTTCAATGCCTGTGTCAGTCCATGTTCATTTGATCTACCAATTTACATCTATGTTTTTGTTTAGTGTCGTTGATGGGGGATACATTAAGGCCCTCCTTCGATGAGTATGTTCTTGTCAACTTCAACACCTTATCCAGGAACTAGACTTAGAAACCAGTTAGTACCTTGGGACATGCATGCCTCAATGGCAGGCCTCCTCAGGTCCGATAGTGGGTTTACATCATTGACCTATGATCATATGATTCCATAGATGTTTGACTTTAGCTCATCCATTCAGATTCGCTGGAATGTACTAGAGTACCTTGGGAATCATTGACATCAATGGTGATTTCCCTTGCGCTTGTTAACGATTTACCTCATTGACCAGTAATCAAGTGGTTTCGGCCATGTTCGACATCAAGACATTTATTCACATGGTTAGATTTGTACTACATCGGGATCAGTAAGAAGACCTTGGGTTGAGTCATCAATCTTATATGTACTTTTCCCAAGTTGCGACAGAGTTTATTTTGAACATTGAGACATATATTGTCACATAGATGAAATTTGTATTGGTCGTGGCTATGTCTTGTCCTCTCGTAGATCCACTATGTATTCTTTGTGGCTACGATCAGTTCAGGTCATAGGAGTATAGATCCACATTGTATCTTTTGTGGCTATACCTTTTCATTAATACAATTATGGATCCACAGTGTATCTTGTGGCGGCCATACCTTGCAAGTCTTTATCACCCAAGCATAGGTATGTCTTCCTTGGGTTTAAAACATGTCATAATATTTGTTTTATGGTCGTGTGCAACTTCTACGAGGTTCTTCGAGTCCATACCCTTGCTCGAAAAGTCTGCAAAGTGCTTCAGTCATCAGTTTCTGTCTTCTAACTTCGCAGTTTGGGGGGAAATCTGTTACACATCAAAATTACTCACTTTAATCATGACATATTTTCGTCATGACTAGTGTCGCAAATGTCACATTATTGGCCTTAAGTGTCACAAGTGTCGCAAACATCATACTGCCATCTTTCCTATGTCATGTCTCTAACGACATCACAGGGACACTTAAGACACCTTCAAAGACTAGTTTAAGGAAGAGAAATCATTTGATGAAGAGTAAGAAGCATTTTCCATGAAGAAAACTACTTAAAAATGAATTTTGGAGGGAATCACTCCCCTACCCACTAGCAGGGAGTGCCAACGCTCCTTACCCTCCTTTGGGGGAGCGTTGTAGCACCCTATAGATCCTTTTAGGGGAGAGCTAGGCTTTTCTGAAGGAATTTTGGTCAGTGCTCCTCTACCCATTGTTACGGAGTGCCAACGCTCCCTAGACTTCTGTGGGGGAGCGTTGCAATGCTCTGTGCACCCTTTTGGGGGAGTGTTGGCCTGTTTGAGAAAATTTTGGGTTGTTGAGGAGAATCAGGGGAAAATCCCCCTTATCTTGGAAATCAGTTGGATTTGAATCTGAGGTCAAGGCTACATATTAGGGAGGATCCACAACTGATGGAGAAATATCCTCAACCTATCCCAAGAATCTCTAAGGTGGTTGGGTCTCTCCAAGATTATATAAGGAGGACTTCTCATGCTAAAAATACATAGATAAATTGAAAAGCACCTAACTTATGATCTCATAAGGAAGGACATGGAAGTTTAGAGGAATCAAACTTATGATCTTATAAGGGATATGAAAATTAAGCCATCATCATTTTGATTGTGTATTATTGAGCAAGGGTTTGGACAAAGAGATCTTGGAGAGGCTACTTCACCTTCATCAAAGGTCTGTAAGTATTCTCTGTCATTCTCATTAATATACATATGTTCTTGTCTTGTTTCTTTCAAGCTTGTGTTTCTTCTACATGAACTTGTCTCTGTTAGATAGATATGTTTTCAAGCTAATCTAAGGAGAATAGGAATCTTGTTCCTTCATTGTTTCTTTACAAGACTTGTCGAGGAGCTTGGAGATCGAAGTTCAAATCAGAATGGAATAAGGAAAAACATCGAAAAAGGTACACAAATATTCTTCCTTCTCTCTATTTGGTTGACTTAGCTAGGTTTAAAAGGATATCACTAACCAACGTTAGCACCTTTATGTCTTGGTCTTAGGATTCTAGAGCCCAAGAGGGGATCCAATTGTCCGCAGGGCGATTTCTCTATAGTAGCATCTTTGAAATTTAGATGATCTAAAGGAAATCGATGTGCATCAATGGTGCACTTCTCTTTGTTGGTACTTTAATCCAAATCCTCTAGCATGCAAATAGTTTTCACAACAACTATGTCTGTTATTGATCATTTTTTTCTCAGCTTCACTTTAGGCTTGGTAAAATTTGTTCCAGTTTTTTTAGCATTTGATTCAATAGAAAGACAGTGATATATGTGGGAATTCAAGTCTAGATTAGATGTAGATGAGAAATATATGCAAACAAGACAAACCTATGGTATCATGGCCTCTGGTAGAGATCCTAAATTCCCAAATTCTTCATTCTTTTAAGCTTCTACCATACTCTTCTCTACAATATGGTCCTTCTTATTATCTTCCCGAGAGTTAATTTCACATGGCACAATCACATTTCCCTTTTCCGAACAGGTTTCATTGATTTTTATATCATCTAATTCTGATTTATTGTCCTTTTTCTTATACATTAGTTCACATACAACCTCAGTTGTTTCACATTGTGCATTTATTGATTCGATAAAGTAGACTATGTATCTATTAGGAAGACAATATTTGCCTCGATGCCCGCATGGAATGATAAGTTGTGTTTCTGTTTCTTGATGTTTATCATCATTTTTCCTTGTGATTCTTGACAATTATTTCTCTTCCTTTGTATATTCTTTCAATTTTGTTGGAAGGAACAGTGGTGTCGAATTAAGATTTAAAGGCCATCATATCTTCTTTCAATTTCATTGGAATGAACAGTGGTGTCGGCTAAAGATTGAAAGGCCATCTTATGAAGTGGCAATATCTAGGTGGTGGAGCTATGATGGCTGCATTTGTCAGAGTAGACCCTGACATTCGATACAGTGTTAATGCAGGTGTTAATGTGCACTGACAAATAAGGTTGCAATATTAATGCAGTGTTAATGTAGGTTTTAATGTGCACTAGCAAAGAAGGTTGAAAGTTATGATATAACCATCCCAAGATGAATGAAAAATAAACATGTAAAAGAAACAAGTTATTAGGAATAAACAAAGTGAGAAGACCTAAGTTTTCAATAAGACTTCCAATGCATTGTCCAATGAGATCATTAAGATTATTTATTTTTTATTATACAAAAAATAAAATATAAAATTTACAATCTAAAACTTTAGAATTTTGGTAGAAATTTATAGTCAAATATATAACTAATATCAAGTCAACCCTGAAGTGAATGCTAGAGTACTAACCTTAGATAGGGACTAATAAATATAACCATGTTCTTTGGAAAATTAAAGAATACAACTCGATACATGTACTCATAGGCATATTAAAATACCCTTCACCTTCTATTACGTTTGAGTAATTTTAAAACACTTAATATGATGAATGGGCATGGCAAGTTATTGCCGAATTAGTGAACCATAGTGGTGTGAGGCTATATTTACATTAAAGGTACATGTAAGTAGTCGCATGCATTAGAATAACTAATATTTATTTTTATAGTGAGAAATATATCACAATGTATGGAGTCTCACTAGAGTCCTTTGTATCATTAAGGATTGTGATAGTGGATGTTTTACTTCATGGGTCCTTTGTATCATTAATGATTGTTATAATGCATGTTTTACTTCATGGATTTCTTTACCACTTTAAATATTGGTGTTGAATATATGTGGATGTTGATTTATCTATTGGGTTAGTTTAGGTGTTTTATTCTACTATTTTTTATGTATATTTTTAACAATTGGTATGAGATTCAACCTTTTAGATTGTGCTTCCACCCTTACAATTATCTAAATGTGGGTTGAATCATGTAGTAAAAAATACATGGAGGTTTTTTCAGTGGTTGTATTGTGCATATTGATTTGGTGAGTGAGAAATATGGCTATATAAGGACATCAAATTTTCATCGAATGCATGTGCACTCTTCTTAAGAGGACGAAATGTTTATACAAAGAGGTTTTATACATGGGGAATTATGAATAGCATGTGTCTATAGGTTACAATGAGAAAATGAAGTGGAGGTTGTTGTTCTCTAGATGAAAATGACTCATGAAGAAGCATCAAGTCATAGTAACTCCCATGGTCAATGTTTCAATTTTTTCTTATTGAATGGATCTTGTCTGCTAACAATTGTGCTAAATTTGTTGTGACACTGTCATATTTGAAAGGAATAATTGTGTAGTTGAATACACAATGAATAGACAAGATATTGTTCACTAGAAATCCCTTACACTATTTGAAATCAAGGTTATTGGAGGTATCTTATGGGAATGCAACTGTGTGATCGATCTACAAGAAGTATATGGTAACATTATTAGATGATTTGTGTTGTTGAAAATTTTCTACTTGTTGTTTCTCTCGAGTTAATGGAAAAACATGTTGGTCTTGCAATGGCATATTTTTTGTTTTTTGCACTTATGAAACTCCATATTTGGAGTGATAAATGAAGCATGATTTCATGATGTAAATGACATATACATGTAAGAAATTATGTGGCATACATAACCCTTAATTTTGTTTTCTTGTACGGTATGTATATACATGTCTATTTAGGCATAATTGTACCCTTCTTGTTTCATAGACTGCTAGGAAGAGAAGCAACCATGATATGCTTGAAAGTAGCCATTATTTAGCTATGTGTTATGCTGAAAATGAGGCTTTTGTTCCTCTAAGAAAGGATGTAATCCTATAGTGAGTTTCTTATGGTTAAAATGGCTCAAGAGCTTTGTGAAGGCTAATATGAATACTCCTAAAGTAGTTGTGATCTCATGAAGTCCCTAACTAAGAGACTCCTAGCCAACCTAGTGCACTGGAAGACCTAATAAATGAATGGTACATCCCAAGGGACTAGGAGAAATGGAGGGGGTACATTCCTTAGGTTGTGCAGGTTATGGGGAAGAGAGTTGGTGGATTGTAACTATTGTTGGAGTTTGAAACCTAGTTTTTCGGTTATTGTGTGTTGAGAGTGGATAGGGATGGATCTCCTTGTGGGCTCATAGCTTCATCTCAAGGGTGGTTTGTGTTGATATTTGGAAAAACAATGCATATGGCTAGTAGGTTCTGTTGATACTGAGAGGGGGGTGAATCAGTATCAAGTACAATTTAAAAACCTTTTTCAACTTATACTTAAACCATTCAATTATATACAATGAGCAATGAACAATAGTATAAGAGTTACACCAATACTACACAATACACCATGCACAATATATGAGAAATAATCAATAGTTTTTGTTCAAGGGAAGTAATGACTTCCAAAGGTAGCTACAGCTTCCAAATGTAAAGGGAGGGATAAACCTCCAAGAGGAAGATACAATCCTCCAATATCA